>JALRMF010000079.1:0-167328 GCA_026120015.1 Dendrostoma leiphaemia
ATAATAAAAAAGTATTTTAATATTATAATATTATTATTTAATAAGTTGCTTTATATAAAAGCCTTAAGATTAAGCTATTTTATTATTATTATTAGAAAGAAAAATTTTTATAGCAATTATATTAGATAAGAAAGATAAAATATTAGTTATTACTAGAATTAGTATAGTGGCGTGCATTGACCAATTCTGAGGTACATGACAAGGGGTGTTTTATTTCGGCCCCGTACCACAGTATTAGGTAGGGTTGATAGATGGCTTGAGATCAAACCAAGGATGTCGGTCCACGGTCACCACAGTCATCTTCGACCTCGAGATGGCTGCTTCGAGGATGGGTATGGGCACGTTAGGCTCGACTGGTGGAAGCGTTGATACAAGCCTTGACTGGCCGGAGGAACGCACACGCCGTCGCGCCGTCGCCGAATCTTTCGCAAGATGTTTTGGCACAGGGCCAATCCAAAAGCCCCCTGCCGCCACCCTTTTTGTGCTCTTCTTCTTCTTCCTCCCGCCCGCCGGCTGTGTGCCACGCGGGGACCAGAGTGGCAGACGAAGAACACAGTGAGCCTGCAAGGTTCTGCAGGGACACACGAAGAGGGTGACATACACTACGGACGGTGGAGGTGTGACTCGATCAGTGTTTGCTGCTGGCAGTTCTTCTGCAGTCCATCGTTGAAGGGTCGGCCCTCTCCCCAAACCTGCAGCACAGACTGCAGGAACGTGGACATGGTCTGTGGCCGAGACAGACTCAGCCTGTGTGGAACCGTGTCATGTGCATGTAGCTCGGAGACAGAACAGATACTGCAGTGCAGTCAGATCGTTGGTCCAAAGTACATTGTACTGTGCTTACCGGATAGGAGACAGCTCCATCTGGCATTTTTCACAGGTCCAAGGTCCAAGGTCGATCCTGGCAGACGCACAGATCATGCCGTCACACAGCCGCCTGACAGCCCTAACAGACAGCCTAGAGACAGCACGGGCAGGAAGTTGTACAAGGTACAAGGATACAAGATTCAATTCATGCCTTCTCTTCTTCCCTTCCTCTGCTCGTCGCGCGGCACGGGTGAGGCACACCTTCCCTGGCACGCCTGGGTCTCCTGGCTTTTCTCATCGACCTCCAACCTTGAAGGCATGTTTGGGGCGGGGTGCAATTCCTGAATTTCCTGTGCTGACACCAGTGTGTCTCCTTCTCGTCAAACAAGTCGAGGTGCCGAAGCCTGTGTCGTCTTCATCGCCGTCGCATCCACGAAACCCTGGACGGAGGAGCATCATCGACCGCACACGCCCACACGACCACAGCCACGGCCAGCTAGTCCAACGAAGGCGGCGTCGATGCCTGCCCGCGACTCCAGCCTGCCCGCCTGCCAGCTTCTTCGTCCGAGCACAGACCTAGACGAGGCCGAGGATGGAGATGAAGGCGCGCGGGAAGCACACAGACCGGCGGGGCTAGCACCAGGTTTGGGGCTTCACAAACAACGGACGACACGGCTGGACGGGTCCTCCCTCAGATCCCAGCTCCCTGTTCTTTGAATTCATTTAAAGCTGCCCTTCCTCGGATGGTACAGTACATATAATACTCATCATCACAAAGTACCAATGTAGGCCCATCGTCGCTCTCACGAAGATCAGCAGCCCCCAACATAGACTCGATTGCGCGTGCTGGCCCAGACAGTATTGACGTCCTCAAAACAAACGACTCGCAATCGGTGATTCGTGTGTATCTGGCAACTCTCAACGTCAGGTCCTTCAGCGAGCTAGAGGCCAAGCTTCCGGAGCGCTGCCCAGGGCACGACTGAACTTATTATTAGACTACCTACTGTGGTGCTGATGAGCACTAAAAGCAGCGCTATTGGCTTGCCTTGCAGGCGTCTCATTATGATGTATCGGTACCAGCTTCAGGGAACTCGTTTCAGCCGGCTCCGATACAGACTGCACTGACCGAAATGCGCCAGACCATGCTTCGTGTCTTTCATAGGCTACTTCCTCATTCCCAAAACCCGGGCGATTGGAGAGTACGAGGCGAGAGAGAGCACGGCAGCTGCAGCCGCAAATACTGGACCATCCGGCATGCAGCATGTCCTACAGTATGTATGGCCGCTGGCCATGCACGCTACGTGTCAGAATTCTGGTACTGGCTGGGGGCGACTGTATTGGTGGCCGTGCGAGTCCCGTTCAACGTCAGCATCAGTAGCCTCCCATCAAGGCTGCCGGCTTTCTGCGGCGGCTGTCTGCAGGGTGCTGTGCATTCCACGCAGGGAATCGGATTTCCTGCGTGGCGTCCTGTGGTGTTCTGAGACATGTCAAGAGCACCTCTTGTATATGGTGTCACATGAACACAGCCTGTCTGCTGGTGGGAGCTTTTGACGCCGAAGCCCGGTGACCTCTTTTCTGTGGTTGGACGCAGGTTGGCAGACCAACCAGGGCGCACATATCCAGGGGTGTGGGAGATTGAGACCAAGAGTCCGGGTCCGACGAGGCCGGATGTGATGGTAGCCGTATGGTCAGAAAGTACGGCTGTCAGTTCTCACCCGCAGAGGTAGCTGGGCATTAGTCTGATAACGTGTGACGACCGCTCCCATCCTTGGGTTGCCCAGACCCCAAGGCCGACTAGTCCGTAGTACGAAGCGGCTGAATCGTTGTGCGGCAGTCGCCAGGCATCCAGGATACTTACTCACTCCCTTTCTGCGCGAGTTGGAAACGCGTGTTTGTCTCGCCTCTATTTGGTCTCCCGATCTTCCCGTGCGTTTGGCATCGTCCCTGCGCCCCGGTGAACCCGATCGACTTCGGAGATCTGGGGGAGTCCAGGATCCCGGCATGGTGATGGCGAGGGAGAGAGTTGTGCAAGTGGCCGTTGATGTTCTTCATGCTTCGGCCCATTCCACACCCCAGGTCGATGTCATCTCGGGAGGCCGCGAAAGCCACGGTACGCTGCAAGACTCAACGGTCGACCCCAGGGACGAGTGTTCCTCAGTAGCTGGCTCCTGCATTGGCGAGAAATAGTGTGCTTACCAACGTGACTGATCTGCAACCATCTGCCCAAAGGACTAGTGTTGGGACCAGGATTGGGAATTGGGACGGACTATCACTCGTCAAGATTGACTGACTGTCCTGCCTGTGCCAGTTTACGGTACGCCGCACCACCTGATGCCCGACGCGCGTTGGACAAGCGTGGTTGCGTGGGTGAAGGAATTCAGTGAACGACAGCCGGGATGCCGCTACACCATCTCGAGCGAAGTGGTAAATTGGGGACCACTCTCTGGGCCGCACTCGACAGGGAGTGGGTAGGACCATACCGTACTGCAATTGATGGTAGCAATGCAGCAGCTGCAGTGCAGTGCAGTGCATTATTACTCCATACCCGTGTGGGCCGGGTATGTACCCGGCAAGGATGCATGTGGGTTTATGCCGGGTGTTAAGGCGCGTCGTGTCGAGACAGAAGGCGATGAATGGAGATATGGCAATGGTGGAACGCCTCTCGAGCGCAACCATGGTTACAGTAGTGGGGGAGATCGTCTGCAACTACTGGCCGGGCTCTGTCGCAACCGGACTCGCAATGGCTGTTACGGCAAAGTACGGACTGACTGACTGACTGACTGACTGACTGACTGACTGGCTGGCTGATGGCTAATGGGCTGATGGCTAATGGGCTGATGGCTAATGGGCTGACCTTGCGTACAGCACGTTGACAGATATCCAATCCTGACCATCGCGTCGATCGATGAATTGCCGTCTCGAAACGCGCAATCAACGACATCTTGCTCCATATGCTTCGCTATTGCTTTTGCCAGAGTAAGCACGAGTCACGTTTTCTGACGACGAGCTTTACCTATGATAGCCGATGTGCCGAGCCTATTGTCCTGACGGAGAGGGTGTGGCCGGATCCGCCTGACCAGACCAGACCAGCATCGGCCGCGAAGGGGGCCCTGGAGGAATCTCCCATCCTCATCGCCCTCGTCGACCAGAGAACTGAATCAGGGGCTACGACTTCCCAGCATCGTGTCCTCTCTGCGATTGGCGTGGCTCTCGTCGTTCTGCATATTTCCCGCGATGCAACATGACAGCCGGCGAGACGCCGGCAGGCACGTAGCCCGATCGCGATGTTTACAATGTGACGATGATATATCGACGGGAGGAATCGTCTGGGCTGCCAGGGCTGCGATGCCAACAAGGGGGCTCTGGTTCAACGTAGCCCGCAGCCGCATTGCCATGTCTGGCAATTCGACGCGACGAGGTGAATGGACCATGGAAACGATACACCCTATCCGACATGGAAAGGAAGAAACGAGGACGTGCTCTGTGCTCTTGGCCCGATGCTTTCCCCGCGTCCAAGAATCACAGCGCTGAGTACCGAGTACAGTCGGGATGTCCACCGTTCTCAAACGTCCGGCTGGAGGACCAATCATGGGCCGCAGATTCACCATTTCCACCCGCATTGGGTAGGACGTGGCCCAGTGGACGAGGGATATACTTTGGGGGGGGGTTTTTTTTTTGTTCAGCATCTGCCAGATCTCATACTCAGTCCGGAGCAGATGCAAAAGCAACAATGCCGTGACACAAATTTCATCCCCTCAATGCAATGCATGCAGTGTGAATTGGACATAGGGTTTTTTTTGGTTCGGAAACTTATTTCCAGATCGGAATGACACTCTACATATCGAGAATCCTGGCGGGGTAGAACGGGAATCCTGCGCCGACCATGTCAGTCAACAACGCATCGCCAACCAGGCTAAACGCCGTCGAGGGGATGTCGGAGCACTCGGACGACCACATTGTGTCCACGGATCCACCTGCTGCGATGCGGCCGGAGGCACGCACGGAATTAATGGAGAGCTTTACATGATGACGATTACTCTCGGGTCGTCGATTCGCCCTGAATATGCAGACTAACGCTAGCTCTGCAGTACGCATGCGACAATGCGGCTTCCAGACCAGAGAAAGCTCCTAATTTTATAAAATTCCCCTCCAGCACGAAGGCAACTCGTGGCATTCCCAAGCCCGGTCCGGATCCTGGTGCTGGTTCTGTCCCATATCGCGGGAGAAGGCGAGTGTGCCCTTCTGCTTGTCCTGCCACGACTCGCGAGTGGCTATCTACACACCCCCCGGGCCCGTCCCGTCCCGGATCGTATCGTATCGTGCGGTGTAACCTGAGCCCACGGCACCAGCACCAAACACCGGCCGGAATTTCGTCTCCTACATCGGAAGAGGGCCCCTTTCTCAAGAGTTCTCACCATCGGCATCAGCCCCAGCTTTGCACGCCCGGCTGTCCACCTGTCACGTCGCACACCTTCTTCTCTCTTGCCTTCTTGCCAGCTGCTCGCTGCTCGCTGCTCTTGTCCACTTCCCGCCACCCCCTTCGTCACTCACCCGCTGCAGTGCAAGACATCATGCAGCAGCCCACTCACCCTCTGTCGCCCTCCTCCCCTCGTCCCGTTGCACATGTCCATGCATGCATCCGGGACGTGGAGCCACCGAGATCCAGTCTGCGCTGCAGAGGCTAATGGGAAGTATGCGTGTCGCTTGAGCTGTCACGTATCAGGGACTCGCGTCGTCTCGGTGGTTCATGGCTTTGAACTCGCTCGTTGGGAAATGCAGCCACTGCTGCTAGGCTGCCTGCAATATATTGCACAGCCCTCAAGACCGCACCCGCCCCCCCCTCCCCTGGCGGATGAGAAAGCCAGCCACCTTCTTGATGATGATAAGCCGCTTGCGGCCGCAGTTCGCACGCACCACGAGATGAAGAGACAGCATTAACTGGATCTGGCGCAAGAGGCTCATTGGCGTCTGTCAATGTCGCCTCCTTCCGGCTTCTGTCTTGTACGCACTTGCATTATATTGTACACCCGACTCGTCCACACCGATCCTGCACCCGCCACGGAGTCTTTTGCCCGCCGCATTCCGCTCCCAGCTCAAACGAGGTTCGCCGTCATCAGACGCACAACCATTACCCAGGGTGTCTCGGGGCCAGTCTCACAGCACACACCTATCCACAAGCCACGGACGCCTGCATGGCAGGAGAGGCCGAACCAGCTAGTTTTGCCCCAGCATAGAGGTGGTGCCCCTGACACGACTCAACGGTAGAGCCGACGATACCCCCACAGAGACTGAATTATCAATAGATCTTCATCATCCGCTGGGCTGCAGCAACGAAGCAGAAACGCACATGCACACCACATGCGAGGGGGAAAAAAAAAAATCAGATTTCGGAGCATGTTGATGATCCGCCACGTCTCACGAATCGTCCGCAACAAACACAGGGTCGTCGTTTGGAAGCTACGCAGGCCCTGAAATGTCCTCGAGCGCCCGCAGGCCACTTTTTTGCAATCCACCGCCACGGGAAGGGGAAGGGGCATCTTTTGCGCTCTCTGGTTGGTCGACGGAGGTCTCTCCGGTCCATTTCTTGCCATTGGCCCTTCTGGCCCTCATGCGTCGTTAGTGTTGGCTCAGCCAATGTCCCCGTTTGTCTTATTAGGTACGTGGAATAGCTGAGTTGGGTAAGCCGCTCAGTGTAGGCTGCCACGTTGGTTTTTCTAAAGTTTCCAGACCACAAAATAATGGTTCTCTGCAACGCTTGAGCAAGATCATCGCATCTTGCATGCCCGTTGAGAAGAAAAAGGCAGGCCCTCTTTGGTCTCGCAAGGCCCAGCCGCCGTTGCGTCACAGGGCTGGATGGTCCAACACCGCCGGCAAGTTCTCGGCGCAAGTTCATGCAATACATTGAAGAAAGCGCCTTTTTTCTTCTTTCCTTTTCCCTTCTTTCTTTTTTTCCCCTTCTCTCTTTTTGCCTAAATGCTTTACGGATCGTCCCAACGGGACCCCCCTGTGTCGACGGCCTGCATGCTGCGCCGATCTGCTCTGTTCCAAACCTCGGCGACTGAGCGGGCGCAAGGCGGCTGTTCACGAGCCGCGGATCGCATACCCGAGTTGAACGAGCAAAGCCCGCCCCCTGGACGCGGCATTTGCTGCAAGCGCGCCGGGAGGGGGGGGGGGTCGGTTCAGGAGAAGCGACAGCATGCCGTTCGTGGGGAAATCGACTGCAGGTGCGTGGCCGTGGTTCGATTCGCTCGCTTTCTTGGGGTTCCCACCTCACCTTGCATGGCGTTCAAGGCCTTGATGCCAACTCAACGGTCGTTTCGTCCCGGCTCGGCTTGCTCAGGTTTTTGTTACCCTATGTCGCCGGTACTGACAGACCGTGCCGGTCTCCTGGGGTCTGCAAGAGGACATGCAGAAGGAAGAGCCTGCATGAACAAGTAGCCATATGCAAAGGAAGGGGAAAAAAAGAAGAAGAAAAAGCAAGAAAAGGGAAATGCGGGATCGCTTTGCTGCGTCGGCCGGAAGCAGCGCTTCGTACCGAGTAGATGTGGCAGATATTGAATAAAAAGGCCGGATGAATTCTATCGAGGACCGTAGAAGCGAGTCAGAGAGGGGGGCTACCAGGACCCGTCGCGCTGGCAGACCCCGGCTACGTCTTTTGTCAAGCACCATCGTCGTCTTGAACAGAGCCGCAGGGCCGACAAGCGCTGCTAGGGACGCACGGCGTACAAGCGATCTACACCGGTGAAGCACGCGAGCGTCAAGGTTCCGGATCCTTCTGACTGACCCAGCCGCCCGCACGGCACGACCACCGCGCGCCGTGTCAGTCGATTCCTCGCTGGCTGCTAACGTAGTATGTATGTAGAACACGCTGACGCACAGGATATTGCCAACCTTTACGCCCGTGGCTGCAGACGTTGCTGCTCAGGGTGGGGCTCATCTCAGCCTCTGCCGTCGTTTCACCGACAGCGTGGGGCACGGGGCGCCTGAGATGACGACGGGTCGATCTCAGCGGTCCGAGAAGGCGTGCGTGCGTCCGTGAGACGAAGGTGGTGTGCAGCATCGGCAGGATCTCCGAAATCAAAGGGCAGAATTTTGAAATCTGGTGTCACTCCGGTGGATCTCCGAGATCGATGAACCGGTGAGTGGGATCGACGTTGGTGTTTTGTGGGCATTCGCCATGGGGCCACGCCGCGTTCGTGTCGGCGTTCTGCTAGACGCACGGGCGGGACACACAAGGGGGAGAGAGGTGAGGCTGGCGCTTGGCTGTTGTGGCTGCCCACCACCGGGCATATTGTAGGCAAAAGCGATGCTGTCTTGGTTTATTTTTGCTTTATGCTTAAACGCTGACGCGCTCTATCACGGTGCCGGGTCCCCGGGACGGCCATGAGGCACTCCAGGGGGCGGAGGGGGATGGTTGACAGACCACAGTTGGCGTCAGCCGTGATTACCATTCAGCCAGTCAGGGAGATTGATTCAACCTCGTCTCATCTCGATGGCCGCAGACCAGTGTTGACTGCGATAATCTATCCCAAATCACCCAGTGGGAACAAGTCGATGAATTCCTCCCCTGGACTCGCCGACATGACTCGTACTTTTCGACGCATACGAACAGAACGGTCACCGGGGGGATAGCGAAGGAGATCTTCACGGTCCTTCCCGTCCCCCATGCAGCTGCGGATGCGAAGTTGCGGTCCCACCCATCGCCTGGCCCTGGTAGACTGTCATCATTCCCGCAATGAAGTGAGCCGCGTGGTCTATTGGCGCCTTCCGCAGTAGGCAGCACAGCTTTTTCCCCCAGTGATGAATGGCCTCAGCATGCTATCGTCGACGATACAGCAAACGTCGGCGCATCATATCTGTGTCACAGATGCAGCTACCACGGCACGTATGCTTCTGCTGTTCGCGTCGTAGGCCTTTGAAGAGGCCCCCTTTGAGAAGCAGCCGAATACCGAGGCGATAGGGTACCAGTACACATGCAGGGCTTCACTCAGGTGCAGCTGTCAATACGGTGGTCGACTCATCACTTGCGCGCCCGGTGTGACGTTGTCATCGTATCATTGCGGCATACCGGTAATGGAATCCACATTTCGACGTTATATTGCCCCAGGATACCTATTGTTCAGCCATGCAGTCCCCCGGACGTAAAATCCGATTCAATGAACGCGGAACTGCCGTTACCTTAACGATATGCTGCTTTTGCTGATGAAACTGCAGCGATCTTCGACGTGCTGGTTTCTTCGCCCTGTGATACCCCGAGCTCCACTTACTCCTTGGGACCTCTACGAAATCAAACGGCTCGCCTGGTGAACCTTTACCAGCATGCCTGCGGATGCCGCCACGCTCGGTAACAGGTTCCGCTCGAGCACATGGGACGCGATTGCGGGTTCTTCGCGACACATTGTCAGTGTCAAGAAGTGCTCACGCAGTTCAAGCAATCTCTCCTCCCGCTGCCGAGCTATTCCCGGAATTGCCCATCATATCGGGGCTCGGGAAACTTTTCCGGGTTTCCGGCCGTCTTGCATACATTGGCCTGGTCCACTGGGTCGGTAATCCAATGGGAACTACCATGGAGATATCTCCACAGAGCTGGGGTGGAGGTGCCATTGGCTCAAAACGTGCAGGATGGCGACAGCGTAGTCGGGAAGTGGTACAAGCAACCCTGAGGTTCGGTGATGGTAACTTGGTAGGCTGGAATGTACGCCATGGATGGTTCCCATGTGTAATGGGAGAAATTCGGCAGGCGGTCAAATGCATGTCTTCTCGAGGGGAATCGCGGCGGGCTTGTTGTCTGTAGCCCTGTACGACCATGCTCCACATGCCGACATGTGTCTTGGCGACGGTCTTGGTGCCGCGTCGCAGAGCCTCGAGCATCTTCATAGGTCGCCTGTAAATGGCAAGCTTCCAATCCTCGAGGGCGTCAAGATGTCGTTGTGAAACCCGCGACCCAAGACGTCTGTTGGCAAGACCCTGTTATGCGACACCCTCATGATTATCCAGCCCAGTACTGGCCTTCGGCAGCTGAGAGCCTGCATCTTAACATGCAGCGAATCGCACCGTGCCACGACTCCGAGGTAGATCCGACTGATCTTTCTGAATTGGCCGCCAAGGTCTCTGATTGCAACCACTACTTGGCGATCACACCTCATCCTTCGCCACGGCATCGACAAATCCCTTCGCCTCGGCCCTGCTCACAAGCTCTTCCACCTCGTCCCCTTCGACGAACTCCACCTCCCTCGGGTCGAGCTCCATGCCCCTGGCGAGCTCCTCCGCCCACGCCCTCGCGACGATCTCGGCGTCGAGCCCCGGTATGCCCGCGCCCCCGGCGGCAAGTAGCTCCGCTTGAGCGGACGTCACGCCCTTGCCCTCAAGACCGCAGGCGACAAAGCGGGCCCAGGGGTTGTACTTTTCGTCGGCGGCTTCTGACGATGCGGTAGTGGTCGTCGGCATGTCGAGGTTGATCGCAGCGCCGAGGCTGCTCACGTGGCGTCGGAGGTGAATGCCCAACGCGGAGATCTTGCGAATTTCTCCGTGTTCGGGTGATGATGACGACGATGATGATTTTCCGGGGCCCCACAGGGTGCGCACCCATACGCCGGGGTCATCCGTGATGAATCCTTTCAGTCCAAAAAGTCTCTGCAGTAGACAGATTGTGGTGTTCTCGAGCAGCCGCGAGTAGCATCGCACGCTGAAAGATTTATATCCTAGCGGCTGAGATGCCTTGATAACCATCACCGGCCAGAGCACCACCTGTCCAGGACCATGGTACGTCGCCAGCCCACCGCGGGGCGAAGTCATGACGGCTGGGTTGAATACATGATCGTTCTGCTCCTCAACCTCTCCTTGCTTGTTTCCTGTCTCATCCTGCCCAGGCAGGACGCCAAGCCCTTCGAGGTGCTTTGGCCCGGAGGAGTGGACACGCAGAGGGGCTTTGAGGCGGGCAATATCAGCCGGCGATAACGACGAAGACGACACCGACGAGTTCTGCCGGCGCCCGAGCGTGTAGGTCGGCTGGGGTGTGAACGAGATGAGAGTCGGGCGGGGCAGGGCGCGTGGGTGTGAGGACGTGCCCTCGGCGTCTTTGAAGTCTAGGAGGCGCCGCCGGAGTAGTTCCTGGACGCCTGCTGCTGTCTTGTAGGCTGGAAACAAGCCTTTGGATGCTGTGGCCGGGAGATGAATGTGTCGAAGGCGATGAGGGGCCATACCATCTCACGAAAGGACGAGGCAAGACTTTCGTGGCGAGAAGGGCGACGGAAGATGAGATGAGTGGAAGGGCAGCTGCATTTGTCTATAACAGAATCATAGTGCTAGAAGCTGAAACTCGGCTTCCAAGAAGTTCACGGATCTATGAATATGTAGCCTCAAAAGGTCAAACGAGTATGCAGCGTGTTACTTTGTAACGAATATCTGGAGTCGTGATGCAAAGTGGATCCAACAGAAATCGTCGAGAAGTGAGGTTGAAAACATCACGTAAGCGCGACATGGCCCTAACCCTGATCTTTTTCCGAACGGGCGGCTGTCGTGGCAAGGCGGAGACTGAGGTTGAGATGCTTTATCAATCAATACCTTATTCACATACAAGACGTAGCACATTGGTAACGAGACATATTGGTGTGATGTGACTCAATCAAGAGTTGGTGAACAGCAATCACCAGATCATTGAGGTTTGGTCTTTAAAAACGCCAGTAATAGCATAACTCCTGTCCCTCTGGAAATAACCACATCCTCAGTCAAATGCCGCTGTGCTGTATCCTCATGAACCAGCCTGATGCCAGCCTTTTGGCAGCGCTCGTAAGCCAAACAAGTGGCGCGCTGTATAAAATGCGTTCCTGAGAATCAAACCTTGCGGAAGGCATCAAAATACCTATTGTGCAAACATGGTATCATAGTATCCCGCCAATCATGACAGTGGTCAGGTATGCCCCGTCGACATCCAGGACTTTTTGTGGTTTTCGTCCATTCGAAAACAACCTGGAACATGTCTATTGGTGGGCAGCCCCCTGTTTACAGGGCAGACTTGCTTGCATTCTCAGAAGATGCAGGCTGTGAGCCCTCCTTGATATATTGTTGGTCCTGGGTCGGCTCGCTCTTCATTCCGGTTCGCGGTTCTGATATCGGTCCGGAATCCTCGTCCATTGAGGCCTGAGCTCTTGCGTTGGCGTCCTCAGTCTCGATGTTCTTAGCATCCTTGGCCTTGTCGGCTTCGGAAGCCTCGATCTTGCGGTCTCGCTCGCCCTCAGTCCTTACGGTCTGCGGCTCGTGTTCGGTGTCCGGTTCCGTGGATTGAGTCGTTTCTCGGGAGCGATCCATAGTTGCAGCTGTTGCGTCGGGGTTGTCGCTGATGGATCCAGAGCTCGTTTCCTCCTGACCTCCCGCAACTTCTCGTCCTACAACTCCATCTCCACCCTCGTCAGCGGCACCATCACCACCAGCATTCGATCCGTAGTCGTCATCATCGCCGATCCGCAACCCGGCTCCAACTCTGTCGGCCAGATCCTCCACCTCACCTTCCAACGCAGCCTGCCTCTCCTCGACGCTCCTCAGCTGCCTCTCGGCCTCCTTGTCGCCCACGACCTTCCGCCACTCGGCCTCGAGCTCATTACGCCAGCCAAGCAGATCCGCCAGCTTCCGCACGCCACTATCGCAGTCGCCCAACTCCAGCACATCATCCGACCTCGTACCGAAGGAGCCCACCCGCTCCATGTTGAACAAGACGCGCGGCACGCCGCACCTGGTCCCGTCCGGCAGGCTCGCAAACGGCTGCACGGTCAGACTCGTGCCCATGACCAGGGCCAGATCCGCCTCCGAGGGCACGGTGATGTTCTTGTGAAAGGCCTCGGGGAGCTGCTCGCCGAAGAAGACAATGTCGGGCTTCACGAGCCCGCTACACTGCTTGTCCTTGCACCGAGGGACGACGCCCTGGAACACGTGCTCTCGCATGAGATCGTCGGGGAACGCCTTCTTGCACTCGATGCACCGCTGAGTGGCGAAGCTGCCGTGGGCTTCGACGATTTGGTCGCCCGGGACGCCGGCCTCCCTCTCGAGGCAGTCGATGTTTTGTGTGAAGAGCATGCGCAGTAGGCCTTTCTTGGCGAGGAGGGCGATGAAGACGTGAGAGATCGTCGGGGAGTAGTTCCCTGGGTAGAGCTCTTTGGCGAGGACGTAGAAGGGGTTGGGGTTCTGGCGGAAGTAGGAGATGTCGAAGACGGCTTCGGCGTAGGGGAGGTTGAGTCGGGCGAGGTTGGCATAGAGGCCGGTGTTGGGGGAGCGGAAGTCGGGTACTGGAAGCAGAAAGTTAGCATGTCGCCATCCTATCAACTGTATGGGCCCATGTGCTCCTCGTCGAAAGCGACGTACTACCAGCGGCGGTGGACAGGCCCGCGCCCGTCATCACCACGATCTGCTTGCCTCGGCCATCTTTGATATAGTCGGCCACGGCAGACAGGCTGCGCTCGGAGAGCTTTAGGGTAGGCGTGTCCTCGGAGATCAGATTAGATTGTTCTGCGCCCATCTTCTTCCTCGGTGGCTTCTGCCAGGCGCGCGAGCCTCTTGGCTGGTGTCGGTTTCTGTGTTTGCGACCTATCTTGGCGACTTGAAGGAGATCAGGGTGATGAGATGCCTGACGTCTGCGTGCGAAATCAAAAGACCTTGTGTGTGGATCAGAGAAACAGCTGGGAAGGCGACAGGAGAGAAATTTGTAGAAAGTGGGAGGTGTGGCCTGACTAAATGGCATGCGGCAAAGCAATGTGAGTCGGAAGAAGTAAGACGCTCGACCAGGCTGACGTCGACTTGCGCCTGGTGGGATTCTGGCGGGGTGGGACTTGACGTTATCTTATCAGACTTGCAGGGGCAAGGACAGGGCTGAAGACCGGGGTTCGGTACTTCAGTGTCGTACTTTGGTACGAACGCATCCGCCGTCACCAAATGTCCAGCAAAGTTCTCAAATACTCTCCGGCCTCAAAAGCTCCAAAGTTTCCTTTCGAAGGGCATGACAGTGAGTTCCCGAGCAGACCAAGATTCGACATGCAATTAAGTCTCACTAGTATGACCGACAAGTGTCCCAAAATTCTATGGACCAGCAATTCTCACTCTTGGGTACTCAAGTAACTTGGTATCAAGCAACCGATGTTTACAATGCCAGCCCTTTGGCACCTTTGGTCCATCGATACAGCGACAGCGCTCTTCGCCTCGCCTTGTGCTCCTCCCAATCCGTCGGACTAGAACCTCGTACGCTGTACAGCGTCGATCTGAGAACCTTTCGGAAGTTTTTCTGTATCGAATCGTGTCAGCCTTAGATGTCCGGTCAAGCCCATTTGCGAAAACATAGCCATCCGAAGGATAATCGTCCGGGAATGATGGTCTAGGGTGAACATACCTGAAACTCGGTACTCAGCGTAACGACACAGACCTCATGTGCCCTGACGATCGTCTCGCACGCAAGCTCCACGCTCTGATTTGCCCCGAGCTGCGGCATCCGGTCGGCAAACAGCAGCAGTATAAAACTGCCGTGCAAAAGGTAGATTCCAAAAAGATACGGCATGAATGTCAACTCTGGGTCGAACTTGAGGATGCTGCTGACCGCCTGGCTGGCGGCGATCGCGTGGCTCGCGCAGTCGTTGAACCGCGTGCTGGTGATCCAGTCGTCGTCGTCATCGAGCATCGAGATGGCGTCCCATTTACCGTGGAGAAGCACGTGCAGGACATGCAGTATGTGCGCACTGTAGGCTGTGACCAGTTGGAGGCGCGACCGGTCCCTCGCGCGTTGGCACGAGGCCGTCGCGGCAGCGGAGGCGGCAGTGGTGTGCGCTGGCATCGTCGGAGGCGGCGGGAGGTTTTGGTAGGGCGAGATGAGATCTTTGATGGGCACCGCGGTGGGGGTCGACAGTGGTGCTGTGTAGTCGACCAGCCCGTCGATGTCGCGCCGGAGCTTCTCGATGCTTGCTTCGCACGACGCGAGGAGGTCGCTGATGATGGCGACAGCGTGTGTGTCGTCTACTGCGCCCAATCGCGGGTGGAAGCGGCGATGGTGGACATCGATTATGTCGCCGAGGATCGACATGAGTGGGAGAAAGTATTCGAAGAAGCCTGTCCCGGTGATGATGCTTGGCGGCCCTAGAACCCTCACCGGCAGGTCCTTAGGCGGGATGGTGTCGAGATTCTCCCAGGCAGGCTCTGGGAGAGGGGCTGTGGAACGTTAGCTCTCCTGCGCCATTCTGGACCCCAAAGAGACCTGCTCACCGTATACTTCACAGTATGAATCCGGGATGTCGAGAACCCTGTTGAACGAGAGCGCCAAGTGCCTGTCAAGACAGTAAAGCAACCAGAACACTCGTCTCCTCTCTTCTCTCGCTTCGGTATTGGAAAGAGACAAAATCTCCTGGTCACGCTTGCATGAGCACAGGGGATTGGCGCATTGCCCAAGGGAAGCAGAGCATCGTTCGTCCTCTCGGGTCAGCTCCAGCGAGAAGGCCAGTCGAACAGCCTTGCTCCACCACTTGAAACAGTCACTCTTGAAATCCCCGCCCGAGACTGCGATCGACAAGAGGATAAAGGTCAAAACATCATCTATGACACCTGCAGGCTCGTTCTTCGCTGTCACCAGTGGCTGTGTCGATGAAAATTGGAAGCCATCTCGAGGCTGGTCGGACTCAACGCGAAGGCCGCCTGCTACAAGTCAGCCTTGTTTCCCAGTGTCGACCATCCGAAGATCAACATACCGTGGATTCTGCGCCATCGGTCTGGGTCTCTGTCTGTGATGAGTGCCGTCGCCAGCTCGTACAACGCGTTGCAGATCTTGGCACGAGATCCTGGGACGTGAAGCAGCACAATGTCGGCTGTCTGTGCAGAGCACCACAACATCGTCGCCAGCAGAGCTGGAGTCGTCTGTCGCGGATTTGTCGGGTGCAACAATGACTTCTTCCGGAATATCCGCGTGATGATGTACGGCGAGGCACAGCGGAACAGGGAGCTTCCGGGCTCCGTCAGGTACACGTCGAGGAGATCACAAGCAACGGACGCTGGGATGATGTCTCTCAGGTAGGGCAGGACCGGGTCGAGACAACGATATCGACAGTCTGCAGATGGGGGCTTGTAAAGGGAGTTCTGAGCGCGCTGGGTATCGGGGAGTGATCCTTCGCGCGGAGCGGTCATGCTAAAGGGGCTTCGGTCCCGTGGGTGTGATGTACCCTGGGTGTTGAGTGACTCGTGTTCATGGCTGCCGTGTGTTGCATGAAGAGACAAAAACGTCTTCGCCGGTGAGGCGTACTCGATACTTTCATCAGGGACGATGGCCTCCGTCTCCGTGGGGCGTCTAACACCGGGGACCATTCGCGGTGGGCTTCCGTGAGAGCTCTTCATCAGCGGTCGATCGGTGTTCGACTGGAGCAGTGAGGACAGATGCATCTGGCTGTGCGAGGTGATGTACACCGGCTCCGAGAGGGCCGTAGGGGGCCGCGGTCCCAAGGCCGGAGGCGACTGGCTCACGATCGAGGAGCGGCCGTCATTCTGAGTCGAGGCGAAGCTGTCCCTGTGCCGCTGCTCCGATGGATGGAATTGAGATGGCTGGATACTCGTCTCTGGTGATGTGAGGGGTGGCGATGGGGACAATTGGCTGGAGGGCTGATGATGTTGCTCCAGGCCATCATGAGGCAGCATCGAGCTCGAGGGCGCACGGCCACGTTTCTTAATCTCACGGTTATACCGGCAGGTATAACCATAGTCTGGGGGTCGCAGAGACGCGAATGTGAGTCAACTGAATGACTCCTGAAGTCCATGAGAGAATCAGAGACAGCACTGCTGGGGCTTGAGCAGTACGCATCTTGCGTGGCAGGGAGAGGTGGGGGTGGGGTGTTTGTCGGCACGATGAGAACATACCTTCACATCGACGACTGGGCACGGCAGTAGCGTAAGTACGGAGCTCGGTCTGATGAGGAACACCCGAAAGCAGTCAGACAGGCAAGACTCACCACGGACACTCTCCGTTACACCTCGTCCTGGAGGCAGAGCACTTATCGCAGGCTCGTCGGGTCCTTTTTCTTGGCCGCGCGTGCTCCTTGTTTTCGTCCTGGTCGTCAGCCACCGACGCCTCCCTCTTCTCGACCTCAACTCTCTCAGCACGCATACCGGCGACCATGGTCGCTCGATACTCAAGCTTCACGCCGCTGATGCAGACGGCGACAAGACGGTATTCGAACAGGGACTGCCGACGTGGCGGGTGTGGTTGGACCCAAGGGGTGCGAGTCTCCACAGTGCCGACAAAGTTCTCGGCATATGGGTCAAGTCATAATATTCCTCCGACAAGAACTCCAGGGTATCAGTGAGGATGTGCCGGAAAGTTGACATGGTTGATGCGCCCCGTACATGCGAGAACGGGGTGCCAAAAACACTTGAGGTTGGCGCGCGCGCGCGACATGACCCATACACGGCCACGCCCAACCCCGGATGGATGATAGTTAGAGTGTCCCGAAACGTCCACACTTTCCCCAGATCAGCGGCCTCCACTGGCCCGCCCCCTGGATGCCGGGTATGAATGCGGGGAGACGACGCTGCAGGCGAGCACTTGTAATGAACACCGGGAAGAACCAGAGCGGACCCCCTGGTCTCTCGGTGCTTCTCAATTTCGCGCTTAGTCGAAGTTTATTTCGACGTTCAGCCGTGGCATCATGCTTCTGCTGCAGGGAATGTCCTAGCCTCGCTAATGAATCACATGATAAGGAAAGGATCAAAATGCAGGCCTCTAGGGGCAAAAGCAAGCCAGTACGGTCCTGATCTCGTTTTCCATTGCTTTCTCTACCTTCATCATCCAAAATCCCCATCGTTTGCCCGCTCCCCCGACTGCAAGAGCTCGCCTGCGTGCGCCAAACTCCATCCAACCCTTCTCTGTCCTGGCACGTGGTCCTTGTTACGGACTACGCACCGAACCCCTTCCGCCGTCTCCGTTCTCCATCATTAGCTTTTTGGCGCCTAGATGCCCGACAGTCGGTCTGAGCGGCGCATCACAGTTGGACCTTAAGCTACGCTGTTCAACAGGATGCGCGTTAGGGCCTTGCATAAATACTCGTCTCAGCCTGTCACTGTTTCTGTAATCAGCCGTGTCACTGGCGATACCTGCCATATCGAAGCAAGTCATAGAAAAATGGTAGCGATGAATATGCTCAAGCTAGGCACGAAAAAGTTGGACGTTTGTTTGTACAAAGAGAGTGCCTTGGCTGGATATAAAGAGTGTGGGCGCTGGCTGGCTTCAAAACAATAAGGTGTGCACAGCTTTGTTCTGAAAAGAAGAACCTTGGAAAGTTATCAATGGTTCAAAAATTCCATCTCCAATAGCTCAACGCCTTGCTTTCAGTGGATTCTCCCCCTTCACTCATCCATAGAGAGCTTGATGCGACTAGCAAGGCCCTTCCGGCTGTTCCGCAGGTCTCAAGACCCAGTATATGTCAATATTAAAAGCTACATACAGCGATCAAGACATGCTGTAGGGTACATTTAGATAGAGAGGTGGTGATGGAACTTTCAAAGGAGATGGATCCGAACCAAAGGACAGTCAATAGCAAAGGCCAGTGCTCACCGTGCGAAGCGTCGCCAAGCACGACCTCAGGGAAGCAAGGCAGTGCTGATAAGACATTCAGCGACACACACAAGGAAGATCCACCAAATACGGTGTCTCATTGTGTATGATTTTGTTACAAAATGTGCCTTGAAGTTGTCGTTTTAGTGTTAGCACACCACAATGGACCTGGTGAATTAAGCAAAAAGATTGTCATGCATCTTAAGAAGCAACCTAGGTACTTAGGCACAAGTGCAGCTGGTGATAACGTAAGCGCTCTGAATCTATAGCCTATAAAATTTGGTAAGTTACCTAGGTAGTGTCAAAACTACCTAGGAGGGATTGTGATTCAACATATGCAGTACATTGAGTGCCTTTTAACAATTAAGCAGCAGGGCTACATCCCAGTGAATAGCAAAGATGGGTGCTAATCACTGTAAATATTGTGGATATTACAGTGATCTGGAGAAATTCTCAGTTAGTTAAGTACAAATGGCAGTAAATAAGCAAGTGGTCCATGAGGTGACAGCCACTTCTGATGCACAGCTGGGTGTCAAATACTTCCTGTACAACGGCACCCGTTAAATAGAAGCTGCAATGTATGAATCACAAGGTTGTACATATTGGTCACTTTAAATCTCCATTGGCAGCCTAATGCTGCTACTTATGGAAAACATAAAGATCCTTGACCTGTCTCACTGCAGATGTTTATGTTGATAGTTGAGATGGAGCAGCAGCTGAAAGGCATGGAAATAAGGGGCTCTAGAGCCTCTTGTCTACCCTGGGCAATTTACACTGTCTCACCGGGTACTGTAGCTTGACAACCACCCGGGTGTGTGTTGCCAAGTGGCAGCAGATCGTCACGGCAACAGGCGGTATAAACAGTGCAATAAATGACACAATTCGCACACTCTACGGGGTCAGGCCAGCTAGGTGCCTGTTCCGGCTCCGAAAAATTTCAACCACCACCTGGGCATCTTCACCTCAGACAATCTGCATTGGGGAAATCCGCATCTTGCCTTGACAAAGACACACAAGGCACCCATTTTTGCACGAGTGACGGTGTTCAGCTCAGCTTCCTGCAGCCACCACAGCTTTCTTTCATCTTCAACAACATGGCTGGAGATAGCCCCATTACCGATGCTGGCAAGACGGAGCAGCCTGAAGCCAAGGCAAGTAGCGAAACTGAATGCATAACTGGCGTTACGGGGACCATTGCTGACAGCTTCCAGCCTACCTCTGGCGAGATGACCGAGAGCCATTCTCCCTCCACTTCTGGCGAGGCTGAGAAGATCATGACCATGGGCACGGGCAGCCCTCAATCCACTCCTGGCCAACCCTCTGCCTCAAGCAACGGCAACACCGGCACTGCCTCGGTCGACAAGACCGAGGACCTCTTCTCGATCCACTGCAAGACCGCGCATAACGAATGCTGGGGTTGTGCCCCTCGGCCCATGCATGCCACAGAGATCATGGGTGGAGGCTGCTTTGTCGACGAGGATCTGAAATGCAAGGATCAAGATGGTACCCTGCCCGAGCCCATTGACATCGCATCTGTCACCAAAGAGGAGCTCGAGGAGGCCATCGTGCACTACATTGGAAGTTACGGTGATCACAGCAGTGACGGAGGCTATTGGGACCCGCAGATTGCTGGAGTCAGTCTGGTCTGGGACGACGATGGCAAGCCAGACTGGGACTTGACCTCCGACAAGACCGATGCGCAACTTCGGGCCGTCCTCTCGGAGCTGAAGCAGAGCGGTGGCAAGGGCCATCTCTTCGTTGTGTGGTTCTTTTGATTCTCGTGCTGAGGATTGCACGATCACCCTGCGTGCTCCACCGCTGTTTGATCTCCATGAAGCTCCATCATTTTGATGGTCTTGAACGCAGGGAGCCTTGGCTTGGGCGTGTGCCTTGAAAACCTCGCCAGCGTGGCCGCGGATTGAAGGATGGGAGGACATGCGCGCCAGGATTGACTTCGAGTCTCACAGAAACATGATGAATTGAGTTCATGAATTCGTCATGAGCCCTCGAAACGTCCTAGTTGCATTAAGCTCTCAGTGATGTCTGTTGACCAGAGTGACGTCTCTCCTCCCGCCCTGCCCACGAACGTGGCAAAGGTTCAAGAACAGTAGTAAGGACTTGATACTGCCAGTCCACCTTTGATTCATGCGCTCCTACACCTCTACCAAACCGTATTCAACAAGAGAGACAAATCAAGATTGCACATCCCTGATTCTCAGCCAATATTCCAAGAACGGAATCCTTTGCTTCTGTCAAAGAGTTCTCGCACACACAAATTCCGCAGCGTACTTCTTAGGTCCGTCCTCGAGTTCTCCCCACTGTAGTTCCCAGATGCAACAGCCACTGCGAGGCGTCCGATCTCCCTCGAACACAATACACCAAGTGGCATCTCGCTTATAACGATCACATCTTGACGTTCAACGGAGATGCTGTGGCGAGCCGAGATCTTTCATTTGTGATAGGGGGAATGAGGGCACCGCACATTCAAACTCAGGCATTTACTTCAAGTCGAAGGGCTACCTGGGTAACTATAAGAATAACCGTACACACTACTTTAATTGGAACACCCCCCCCCCCAGCCAGCGCTCACATCACTACCTAGGTATTGATAGTCATTCTGCTAATATCGCTGATGCGACGATAATATGCATCATTGCTCGAACCCTCAGCGCGATACAGCGTCCCGTTCATGTCCAGGAATGCGAATTTATTGGCTTCCAGCTGGGTGCGGGTATGCCTATATTCCACTCGCATTAATTATGATTGTTCGCGTTTGGAGAGATGATGAGCCATGATAGAATGAGAACCCAATGGACCTACCAAGACACGAAGTAGCTCTCTCGCGCCGGTGAAAGATGTGCGGGCATGCAAGTATCGTGTGTTGTCCACGATATATCCTTGGCCTGCCTTCAGAGTGATCACGAAAGCGTATTCGTACATGAGCCTAGAGAGAGCGTCGAAGCATTCAATGAGAGAGGGCGATAGCTGGATCCCGTCGTCGAAGCGAAAGCGAAGCACGTCTTTCTTGTCGTCGTATATTGGACGCGGTATAAACGTCCCATCATCTGAAGAAGGTTTGTAAGTATGTGGCTGATAATGGATACCTAGGTACCCAATGGGCGCGGAGACATTCTCGAACTTCATTGGCCATTCTCCTGGATGAAACTCGCAAAGAAATCCCGGTATCTGAAAGATATGAAGAATTGGAACCATACTATGAATGCTACTTACCAGCCTTGAAGCTTGAGTACTTGGAACTCCTCAGCCGCTGGTACAGAGAAGGGTGACGAGCACGAGCAGCCTCCTTGACCAGTCGACCGTCTACCAGAATCGCGTCCCCACCAGTCTCGGATTGCAATTTCATGGTGTTGATCAGCATTCGAGGTGGATTATCCCATCCGCTTCGATCGGTGTGGAAAAAGAGGTCTGAAGTGTACCTTGATTAAGACACGTCTATCAGCGTTGTAATATGGGCATACCTGCCTTCGTTGCTATAGCCCTTGCCCACAAGTCCGGGGGCATATCGAATATTGCTAACACCTCTCGCGCCAGTGATCTCGTTTCGAGGCTTCACAATGACTCCCATGCCTTCACCCAAAGCGACCAGCTTGTCCTCATCACATCCGGCGAGGAAAGCCACGCCATCAAGATAGAACGCTTTCTTGATGCCTTCAAGGTCAGTGATGTCGTAAAATTGGGGGTCTCGATAGCCAAGCTTGCAAGATTTTGCGTCCATTTTCGACGTTTCGAAGTGGATGACGTGCTCTCGTAGTGTACAACGATGCTTCAATTTTAGGGTTGAGTTAACAACGTGCAGGTGAGGTCCGCGGTCTTTCGATGAAGCCAAGTACCAAGGAGAGAATAGAAGATGATATGGAGAAAGTGTGCCCTTAAATTGTAATGATCGAAACCTATAGCAGTGTATCATTCGGCGCAAGCTTGGCGACCTCAGAAGAGGTAGGTCAGAGTCTGACAGCCAGTCGTCTCATTACAGTCGGACCAAGCGAGTTGCGCAGTCGCACCAAGGAAGTTGCACAATCGAAAAGCAGGGAGCACCCGTTCAAGTCTACATATACGTCCTCATAAAACTTGCACCCAAGCACACCTGAGGCGTAGCTGCTTGCATGTTACAGACGTATGTCTGGTCGTCCTATGTATCACCATGGGGTCATTCATCTCTCTCGGTTCACAGAAGCTGAAGGGGTCGATAACCTGGAGGATTTTGTTCATCGTCCAGGCGCCTTTTAAATTCCCTCTGACCACATGGGGCGTCACTCCTACGCTATTCTCCGCGCTGGCTGCTGCAGGAAGATCGAGTGGGCGAAGCGATGCGGGTCATGTCGAAACTCCGTGACAAGGACGACGCAGAACGCGAACTGCAACACATGAGAACGGCAGGGCTCCTGGCTGGTTTGTTTGCAATGTTTCAGACGCCACATATAGGCCGAACCCTGCTCGTGTTGTCCTCGGTGGCTTGTGAGCAGCTCCCTGGGGTTTGCCCGCCATGCTAAACTCCATCCCGCCCAGTTTTCTATTGTGGTCAGCGAAACGAGTGCAGAGGCTGATTGCAGGCGTACTACGCAGCTATTTTGTTCAAGCAAGCAGGACTCTCATCCAAACAAGCATCGTTCTCAGCGTGAGGAGTCAGCGGTATCTAGGTATCGTCATGTTTGTCGCCACTGTACCAGCCCAGATCTGTGTTGATCGTTGGAGCCGCAGGAACTCTCTCGCCATTGGGGATGCACTGATGGCTGCAAGTCAGTTTGTCATCGGAGCCTTTATGTACGATGCGGTGTGGAAGCTGGAGGTGAGGTGACTCTTCGATCGACAACGGGTGAAGGGGCCGTCATAGTATTGACGTATATCACTATATTTTCATCGTGACTTTTCCATGGTCAGAAGCAGTCAAAAGTAACCTGTCACTTCTCTGTACAATGCTGAGGCGTGAATAGAATTCTGATCATCTTCCACATGGCACATGCAAGTTGCCAAAGTCCATGTTGACGAGATGATGCCTACCAGAACGCAGGCGAACCTGCCGTAACTCGTCTTCCGAATTGGCTCGTGAACCTCGCTGTCGTTCGCTATTTCACGCAAAATAATCAATCATGGCCGCCCAAAACCCCATCTTTATGTTTGATGCTTTCATTTACAAAAATGACCAGAAGTCCTCTAAAGAACTCACCGAGTATATGACCGAGACCTATGCACCTAAGGCGGCACCTATTGTGAAGAGGAATGGCATTCTTCAAGATGCCGTTGTATGTCACAGATTTCTCGCTGGTCTCCTATAATAGACGCTTGCTAATTCGCCCGGAAGATGGTCATCAACCCAGCCTAACGCGACCGCCAACGCGACTGTATCAAGAACAAGATCAAGCAGGCTGACTGGACAGTCCCCGACTACGACGCTATTGTCTCATACTGGATCTGGGACTCAGCTGATATGGCCAAGCTGAGGGAGGACCCCGAGTTTCCAGAACTAGAGAAGGACGTCCCCGTCACCGCGACCGTAAGGCTTGGCCACCTCCTGCTGGGACACCAGACGGTCATGTTCACATCCGATGAGATGCCTCAGCCGGTTTTGCCGAAGTCGAGTGCTTAGATAGATGTTGAGAGGCTCGCTGGTCACAGCGTTTCTTTGCAATGAACATTTCCACAGTGTCAACGGTACTTTCTTATCTTGAAAGTTCAAAGTCTGCTCAGTCAGGTCTCAATTTGCCAGCATTGGTACCCGGTGTCTCTCAGTGTAGGAACACACCGGTATTTGCATGCCTCTTATTCCCGTATATACAAGGAGTCGAGGTCGAGATGGTCCGAGTTGATTTGCTGCGGCCTTTTTGATTTGAGCCCTTCAGCCTCCCTCACAACGACACTGAAGTTGATCGACCCTTTTCCAAGTCTGACCTTGGTCCGCTGCGCCAAGTCC
Organism: Dendrostoma leiphaemia; assembly: GCA_026120015.1. Classification (NCBI taxonomy): domain Eukaryota; kingdom Fungi; phylum Ascomycota; class Sordariomycetes; order Diaporthales; family Erythrogloeaceae; genus Dendrostoma; species Dendrostoma leiphaemia. The sequence continues at coordinate 24,300 of JALRMF010000079.1, forward strand.
GACAGTTCGTCAAGATGTACCAGAGGCCTCGTCCCGTCATCAAGACCAGCCTTGTCAGACGGCGACGGCGAATGTAACAGGCCGTGGAACAGCAGCGGCAACAACGACGACTTCCAGACCGGCCGCACCCCGCGGTCCCGCCAGCTCTGCGCCGTGGCCCACAGCAGCAGCGCCGCCGCGGAGGCCGTCAGCGCCGCCGGCAGCACATACCATCCCCATTGGACACGTATGCAGACCGTCGTCCGGTGCGCGACCCCCTCGGCCAGCCCCGGCCCTTGCCGGTATGCGTCCCAGCCCGTGTTGCGTACCCGGTTCGTCATGGCGTCGGCCGTGCTGTTCATGACGCCCCACACGCTGTTCAGTGTCGCATTGCCGCTGTTGTAGAGTGAAGCCAGCTGCCACTGGCTCCCGTGGTCGCCGTCGCAGCTGATCACACTGGGTCCGACCGTGCTCACGGTGCTGTCGTATATGCAGGTCCCGTTGAGGACGTCCCGCAAGAAGTTGCCCACGCCGATTGCGAGCGTCTGGTCCATGATATAAGAGCACTCCAGCGGGGCGGTGACGTTTTGCCCGCCTTGGTACGCCCAGGTGAAGTTCCGCGGCTGACCCTGGGCATTTGTATGGGGCACGTCGGTAAAGTTAGATACGTCGTAAGTGTGTCCATCGATCTTGCATGGCGTCTTGATGATCACGGCGTCATCATCCGGTAACCCGGATACGTTCAGGGGGACAGTCGAAATGATGGATTCTTTCAGAGCCCCGTTGACCACTGTGCCGTTGTAGTTACGCAGGCAGGGGTAGATAGAGCAGTTGACGGCCAGCACGTCCACGTGTGAGCCCAGTGAGGGGAGGTTCTCGTAACTTGCCGAGCAGTTGTACTCAAATTCATGTCCGCCGCTGATATCATTGCAGCCCGCATACGTGAAGGTCAGGTAGGAAAGATCCATCACGTGCACCGTCGACCAAGAGACGTTCGACGATCCAGATGAGGAAAATGGGTCAACGGTCGATGCATACATCCAGTTGGCAGTCTGCATCAATTCGATACTCGGCCGGCCATTGTCCTCAAGGTAAAAGAAATAGCCCGGCTGGTCGTTGGACTGGTTGGCATTGCGGTATTCCTGTTTGATAGAGGACGTGATATCTTCACAGCTGCTGCAGAAGCCCATGGACGAGTATGTGATGCCGGATTCGTCTTGAGGGAAAATGCAGTTGCCAGTTGGGCATTCGAACGAGAGTGTGGACGCGTCGGACCCGGTGCCAGTAGCACCACCCATCGCCGCACCCTTCATCGCCAAGCTCAACACTGGGACGGGAAAGCCGTGCCCGATGACAGCCAGAATATCTGGGTCACTGCCAACGTAATTCGCAGCGGCCACGTTGGCAACAGAGCCGTTCAGAGGTACTTGGCATACGTAGGTTTTGAGCGTCTGCTGAGTGAAAGGACCAATGGCAATGGATACAACCAGGATCGCCGCTCCTAAAACAGCCGGATGTGGTCTTCGACTCAAGAAGAAGAGCTTGAGTGATCCCCATGCCCCACGGGATGCGCTGTCGAACGATTCTAGATGCCGCAATGAATGAACCTTGTCGAACCAGATCCATTTCTCGTGGCTGATGATCTCCGTAACGAGCATCACCAGGAGTGCTTTCATCATGGTAGAAATGGAGTTCAGCAGGCTGTTGAGCGTAATGTTGTAAGGCCAATCTGGCTGTTGGACTTTGTCATACTTGTGCAGCAGGATAGCAATAGCCACAAGCAGACCAGTGGCCAGGACCAAGGCAAAGATCTCGAACCTCCAGAACCGCAGAGGATTCGGCGGCGAAAGTGCTCGTTGCGTCGGGAGAGGAGATGTCTCCGGGGTCTCATCCACAACGGGCACCCCGTCATGTGGCTGCGAGTGAAGCAGGTGTTCCCTCATCTCTTGGTCCTCCCCTGGTGTGTCGCTCGACGTCGGGCACTGGTCTGTAAGGCTTAGAGTCCCGCCGGGAGTGCCACTGGCCGAATTCCTAGACATGGAGCGCCGAACCTCATGTTCAATGCACACATCTGTGCCCTGAACTGGCTCAATATTTGAGTTATGGGGAGCAGACATATCTTCAAGATCGTGAGAACGAAGGTTGACGCCAACAAAACTGGGACCCATAGGTAATGTCACGGTCACTAGTTCTAGTCGCAATGGACACGAAGACACTTAAGTAAGTAGCTATCAGGTAACACCAGCTGGATAACTTGTCTAGAGCTGACTTCCGACGTGAGACAGCTGAGCGTATGAGAACCCTTAGCTCTGCTCCGCCACCTGGAATCCATCCCTTGAATTTAACCATCGGCTCGTGTGACCTGACTTCAATTGGCCTAAAATTGTTCTGTCACACATGTCGTGAATTGCTGACCTTGGCTGGAGATGTCGTGAACCCATTTTGGCCGACGCTCCGCCAGTCCTGTGAGACACGACCTTGAGAATTTGTACGGCGAAAGTGGCGCGTTGGCAGGGATTTCTTGCGCCGGTAGCCCCGTCTGAGAATAGCAATGCTGGTCCTCACTGTACACTGGTCAGTATTGTGCCGAGACTGATATATCATTATACCGCAGCCCCATTCCGTGGTCGACAGACAAGGACTCTAGGCGTGTCCCCTTCCCTGGAGCCCATGCCATCACCGTCTTCGATAGTGAGGGCTATCACAATTATTACATCGACCCAAAATACAAATTCAGAGATCTGGATGCTTGCGCCAAATTCCAATCGACGCTTCGTGAGCGAGAGCTCTGCGATGTTTTCGATGCTATCGAAATCGCAGACGATGGCATGACTATAGCCCGACGGCAGGTGATACGACCTTGGCAAAGGAGACGATCGAATGAGCCAGCCATCGCTACTATGACGTTCTTCCAGTCCTCGATCAAACACCAAATGCACAAAGAGGTCGATCTTGTTGACTATAGCGCGAACGTGGCGTTCCGTGGTCAGATGTTCAGGCGACAGGATGAAGCCGTTACACTCGAAATCATCCCATCAGAATCGTCCAGATGCAGCACGAAAACTTTGCGAATCAAGTTCGAATCAGTCAATGGTCTGTATAGACCTTCGATCTCACGGACCGCACATGCTGACCGTCATCCTAAACTCTAGAAGCCCAACGCTTCAAGCAGCGCTTTCGTGTTCTCCATCCTGTGACTAGGTATTCACCAGCATCAGAACCAAAGCAACCCGAACAAAGCAATCCCAAGTCTACCGCACACTCAGTCATCACAGTTGGTTTGCGAAACATCGGGCCCACCGCCCTTATGCCCGCCTTCTTCAGGCTCCGAAACGCCACAGTCTACAGCAGCACCTACTCCATCTGATAGCACTTGGAACTCAGCAATCCCACCACTCCTTGAAACGGACCTCGACCTCGAGGGACTTCACGAGTGAAGAATAGTCCACGATGCTCTAAGAAAGGACAATTGGCACGAATGAATCTCGAAGAAGCCATGGGAATGATTCAATGTGGGCAGTTGACAGCTGAACCCGAACGTTGACTTGAATATCGGTGGAGATGCTCAGGGACCTTGAAGGAGACTCAAAACATTATGCTAGCAAACATATTCAAGTACCTTGGTAGATGCGTCTCATGCCCTTGGACTGCCGATCCATCAGACAACCCTGGGAACTCAAGGATGGAGGCCAAGTCATCACAAATGTCGGTGTCTGTTCTGACGCGCGAGGGCTTAGAGGACCGGCCCTTGATCAGTTTTCAAGGGCCCTCTGGGTCAGCGTTCCAACGTTTCCACCCCTGATCCCGCCTGACAGAGACCTGGGACATAAGCGTTCTCGCCACACCAAACCCCCCTACTTTGGGCGGGGGCAGGACCTCCTGGGTCGATTTCGGTGATTCGAAAGTCAGCGGGGGAAGGTTGGGATTATGTCTGTTGATCAGCAAGGTCTCCCTCTCGGGAGGCAGCCTCCGGCGTGTATCTGGTCTCGACTCAGGTGTATCGCACGGCTGGCTGCAGGTAGCGTTCAAATTGCAAGTCCTCCGCTGTAAAGGTCAAGCCAGACGGCTTCTGAAGTGAAGGCGATCGGGCTTGTAAGGTGTTACCCGCGCAGATCTGGACAGCAGGCGATGCTGGGTGGGGCGTGGATGAGCTGGACCGACTTGCCAGCTAGGTTCTCTTGCTGACTGGATTCTACTTTTCTTTTCTGCAGGATACGGGCGACAATCTGGAGACCTCCTTTGACCGTATGGGCGATAGCAGCACCGTCATTGGGTCTGATGATGATGCCCTCAGCGTTGGTTTTGGGTCCATCGCGCCCGAAGAACACCTGACCTCAAAAGCTACCCACTCGCCAACGTCCGACCAGGGCCAACCCAACTGCTCTCAGGACGAAGTCAATGAGTATCGTGAGCAAGTCGACGCTACCTTCTCTAGCGCAGACTTCCTCCTGGGTGCATCAGGCAGCATCCCCGAAGCTGAGATGCTCGAGGCCCTGCTTGAGGTCCTGGGCTCCAACATCGGCTCTTATGCAAGCCCTGATCTCGAATTTCAGGAGCTCTCTAGCAGGTGCGACCAGATCAAAGAGCTCCAAGCTGCTACCAACACCCGAGGACTGGCGGACCTCTTGGCGGGCATTCGCGGTCTGTACTTGAAGCGCTTGAAGCAACTCAAGAAGATTCAGTCTCGACAGAAGACATTCACAAAACGGAGACCGCAACCAAAGACTGAGGGCAAGGTAAAGGAGGCTCCTATTGACCTTGCAGGGTTTGCGGTGCTGCTACAAAACAACACAGCTGCACTTGAACAGAATTCAGCTCTGCTTGAACAAAAGTCACAGCAGAGTACAGATCTGCTTCAACAACAGATCGCGGCTTCGAGCCAAGAGAGTGCAGCTGCGATTGAACAACAGACGGCTCTGCTGGGGGAGATCGCAACGGCAATTCGAGAAGACGCTCAGGAGAAGGCTCGACAGAAGGCCAAGGCCAATGATCCGGCGATCAGGGCCAGAGCCATTCGTGTTGTCAAACACGCAGTCGGGAGCCCGGACATCAGAAACCTCATCAGCCTTAAACCTGCCCTCGGGGCCGGATTTGGCTACATTCAACAACGCCGTCTAGTATCAGACTTTGCGGCTTGCCTATGGCAGGGTCACGAGGTTCGCGCCGCGATGAGAGTTGGCGAGGTGGGAATGGCAGGCATGTGTAAAGGATCAGGAAGAAATGTTTAATGCGCACATGGATATGTAAACGTAGTATGTGGGATGCACTCGGCACAGATGACAGATGTCCTAGAAGCTTCCGGAGGTTGGGATGAATGAATACCGAGGTAGCAACTAATGATGGAATGACGACCCTGGAGTCACATCGACCTGCTGCCTTGCGAAGACATTTCCGATATAGGTACACACATGAGGCTTGCTCTCCTCTGGCGTTGCTGTACCTAGGCGAGGGTGGGGGGGGGGTGGTCGGCGAATATGGCTGCACGACCTCATCTCAACTTTGTGTCTCCTGCATTCTCGCATAAACGAACCTCTACTGAATCCAGCCTCGGGAGGACGATGGGCTGAGTAAGAGCTAGTTCCACTGCAGGTACTTATTCGAGCATTGTGCGTATGATTCATCCAGCAGTGCACCCAAAAGCAGAAACAAAAATCGACCTGCCTCCTATCTCAGGGCGCATCCGCAACGCAACGTCTCAGCCATCGTCCCCTCCTTCCCTGTTGCATACGCCCACGGCAGCTCGAACCGAGCGGGCTGGCACGGCCCGTCAATGCCCCGGTCGGCCACCTTCGCGAGCCACCACGAACGAACCCCAACCCAGCTCTTCTCCTCGTCTCGTCCCGTCTTGTCTGGTAATGGATGAGACAGAGCATATGCACGGCAGGGGCGATTTGTCGTGTGAGCCGGCCGGTGACACTAGACAATTAATATAATTTGTGCGGTGCTGACCTTATATACTCGCACGGGTGCTCATGTCTCTGTCAAAGGGGCGCTCAGCTATGCATTGGAAAATATCTGGCCCAGGGATAGGGCCGTCTGAAACATGTGACATGGCGCTTTGTGGCGGGATGTTGCAGAGTCGATTTTTTGATCTTGCTGCGAGTGTATTGCCGAGAGCGCCATGATCATTCATCTCTACAAAAGGTAAGATCCCTTATTCCTTGGTGTCCATTGGTTGTCAATGACAAGGGACAATCAACGGGCCTTGGCTACATGACAGGCAATGCTCTCCTGTTAGAGCGACCTCTTCAATGTTTTTTCTCTCTCCTGATCTTGTGTTTCGGGCAGCGAGATTTTGGGGGTCTGCCGACGTGATGAGGGACCGAGTCAGGCAGGCAGTGAGGGAATCCGGCGTCTGTGCCATGGTGGGATTCCCGAGATTGGGCATTGTGGATTATAATTGCGGTCCGAAAGCATATGAGTCCGCGCGCGCGAAAACCACTGATTGAACATCCAAGCGATCGGCATTGAGTTCTATATCAGCATGCGTGATATAGGGACGTGTTCTATGGGAGTTGGCGACCACGCGAGCCTTCTGAGGGCTGCCAGCTATGTGCATGACGGCCGGTATGCAGATAGACGAGGGCCCGAGGTGTCAAATGACCGATGGAGTGCCACGAAGCGCTGGCTGCTACGGCAGTGCTTGTTACGAGTGCTGTTGACTAGTGAGGATGGTGTTGAGCGTAAGGGAGCGTCCCTGCTGTCATGTCAGTCTCGTCACCTCGAAGCATTAAGGACATCGATCATCGTCCTACCTACTTAGTCGGTACTGTAGTGTGCTGCGTGCCGTGAGCGAACAGAGGTTGTCAGGATGTGAAAGTGCATGCATCCGCCTGGCACGACGGGATATCAATGCATTGACAGTTGAGAGATAGCGTCCCAGCCCGTGGTACGTCAGGGCCAATCGCCAGTGACCATCTGCCGTCTGGCACACCCCCCAGGATCATCTCCCCAAGCGATGCAAGCAGCCGGGCCGCCACGGCGGAGCAACGGTAGCACGCGCCAATCTATCCTCTCCTCCAATGCGCCAGAAATAGAACTGCACAGAAGCGATAGGTCATGTTCGGCAGCCAGCAAGCCAGCAACACCTCTCTGCCCGCAGGGTGCTAGTGCCGGGTGTGCGGCGGGCCGTTTGCCTTGTAACTTTGTGTTGTGCATCTGTGTCCGCTCTCGCAGCAGGCTCGCTCGCTGGTTCGCCCCGAGTGAGGGCCGATCAAATGGTCCAGACGCGGCGAGGCGCCTCGCCGGTCGCCTGTCGAGCTTGGGGCTAGTGAGGTGCTAAGCGCTGATCTCTCCGCGACGGGAGGTCGGAAGCTTCCCAACGTTCGGACGCGGCTGTGATAGGCCCTATCTCCCCCCCCCCTTCCCCACCGTTTCCCCCGCCGGTGCTCGTCTCATCTGAGATGTCGGATTCACCGGTCTGTGTGAGGTTCGCGAAGGCTTCTGCGAGAACAATGAAGGCTCACCGGCTTTTGCTGCGGGACGTTAGAGTTGAGAAGTCAGGAAGGTTCCTACCCCGCCGCGCGCCTCTCTCTCTCTCTCTGTGTGTGTCTGTGTGTCTTCCGGAAATGGCTTTAGGTTTGAGCAGCACATTCCATCCTGTTGTTTGGACAAAGGGCGCGCGGGTGCTCAGGCGGTTTGAGATGAGAGCACAGCCGTGCTCGTGGGGGTCTCGCATTACGCTCGATCAAGATACCATGTACGACTATTATCTCGTGATCTGTGGAGTGGCACATTATGCGAACGAGAATGCCACCCCAACCCGGGAATACCGAGTATCATTCGGCCTCCGGAGTTTCGAGGTCTGGTAGTCTGGTCAGCAGGTTGGAAATGTAGCCCTCTTATGGCGTGTGGCCGCGCTGTCTCCAATGCTACTGCAGCTGACGTGTGATGATGCAAGCCGGCTTCTCCAAAGGCTGGGCATGGCCTTCGAGAACATGGCTGCCGTCCAATTGTGTGTCGTCTGCCTGACTTACATTTCTGATGTTTCTTACAGGTCCACGGCGGTTGGATTGGTCCGTCAGCCACAGGTCATGGTCAGCATCACTGGTTTGCCTACAGTGAACGGCAGCCTGATTATTGAGAAGTTGGCCCGTCTCTTTGTACACAATGCGTAGGTACGGATTACATATCAGGTGTGTTGCCAGAAAGACAGATAAGCATTAGCTATTCCGGCTGGCAGGGCCGGCGGAGGCATGATTCTGCGAGATGAGACCTTGAGACGCTGAGACGGTGGCAGCAAAGAAGGAGGAGCATCGTCCAAGATGGATTGCTTCATTGGGCACCATCACCAACGAGGGGGACGGTGCGAGCGGGGGATTTCATGCAAGACTATGCACGGCCAGCGAAGTAGAACACAGCAAGAGGGGTGCCCGTAAGCTACAGCGTCAGGCTAGTACCCGCGGCGGGCCGTACAGTCTGCAGACGGTACCAGAGTAGTTGCAAATCTCCTCGGATCTAAACGCCCGTGTCGTGGCGTGTTGGTCTGTGCAGCCAGGAGCGAAAAGCGGTGGGGCCACTGGGGCGCACTGGAGACTGCTGGGTCCAGAAGCACCCGAGCCTGGCCTGAGCTCCCTGAAATTCCTGCCCTTGGAGCCCAACGCAGCTGGCAGTGCCTGGCACGCCTGGGCGGCTGAGGGATTGATCCTGAACGAAACCATGCCCCGAGGGCGGTCAGTGCCAACCCTGGACATCCGAACCATCTTGACCCTCAAGCTGCAGCAGCGCGCCTGCCAGCACAACAATTGCCCTCCAGCCTGCCAGCAGAGCCGTGGCAGGGTCCATTGCAGGGCCAGCACAGGCCAGGGGTTGCTCCCTACTTTGTACTCCGCACGACTGAAATCCTGCAATGTCCACCACGCTGGCCTGTGGCTACTCGCCCATCTCCACTCTACAGGTCTGGTGTGGCCTGCCCCCGTTGCCCGCCAGCTCGCCAGCCTGCCAGCCCGCCAGCCCTGGCCTGCACAAAGCTATGGCCTGGTCTGCTGGGTCTCGGCCTGAACCCCCGTCCCGTCCCTGTGTGGACTGGCGCTTGGCCCTTTACCACCTTGCCCTCCCCCCATCCCGATTCCATTTTGCCGCTTGCTCTCCTTCTCCCTCCCTTCCTTCCTTCCCTCCATCAACCACACCAACAACACAGCAACCCAACCCGACACCTTGACTTCGTTCTCGATTGAAGGGCGAAGGACCAAGTTGGGGCAAGAAAGACCGCACATCGACCGCGTCCTCTTTTTCCGCTCATCCTTTTCTCTCGTATCAGTAACTTAACTTTGGTTTCTGCATTTGAGGCATTTTGCGTCGGCTTTTCGTCCTTCTGACCGCCGCCGTTCACGACCTTTTCCGACTTTCGTCCTCCTTTCGTCATCACATCACCACTGACCATTTCTCAACCCCCGTGCAGTCATTCGACCACACATTCACAGTAATTTTCAACAGGTAAGTTCACACTGAACAATGCACAAGTTCATAATTCACCTCTTCACGTTTTTCATATCCTTTGCCCTTGCGAGATGCCACTTCACTTGGGACAAGCTTGGTGGATGGTCCGGCCAGATCAGGCTGCGCTCGATTCATGACCGTTTTGCCTTTTCGCCGCCTGGTCAGCCCCTCTGGCCTTACGAGATATCCGGTTGGGTCGTTCGATGGCTCGAGCCTGATGACGGAGAGTCATCCCCTCGCTTCACCATTCTATTGCCTCGCCTTCTTTTGGCTGCACTGTACCGTACTGTTTTGGTCAGGTCTGGTCTTGTGTCCTGCCTTGGGCATGAACCTTACAAAGTCCCATCCCCGTCAGCCTGCAGTTTGCTACCCGACCTGCTGTGCTGAAAGGCGTGCCACTGCAAGTAGCCTCTGGCCGGGACTGACCTAACACTGTCCCCCATTCTCCTCCATTCACCCACTTCCTTTTCCCTGGCACGCCAGAGCCAACCTAACAACCACCTACTACCAAACTTAATCGATCACCATTCACTTGTTTGATTGCAGATTGCATCATAACTCCCTTTTATTCGCCCCTCACCTGTCTGGTTGCTCCTCTTCTTGCGATATCTTCTTCTAACATTCAATTTTGGAGTCATTCAGTCTCCCAGTTGCCTACGACACCGCAACCAACCCGACAACACATCCTCCATTCCTCTTCGTAGGACGGAAGCCATTCGACAACACTTGCCAAGATGACGACCATGGTATGTCCTCGACCCACAAAACTGTTCTACCATTCTTCGACGTCTGCAAGAGTGATGTCAACGGTCCTGTACACATCGGCCTGCAGGATCGAAGAGCTGCATCACCGACCCGCCGCGAGACATCATCAATACTTCCATTGGGACTTGCGTGACAAGTGACTAACCGTGACATCTTCTCCAGGACCTGCGAGTCGGTAATAAATACCGCATCGGCCGCAAGATCGGCTCTGGTTCTTTTGGTGACATCTACCTGGGAACCAACATCATTTCGGGCGAGGAGATTGCCATCAAGCTCGAGAGCGTCAAGGCCAAGCACCCTCAACTCGAGTATGAGGCCCGCGTCTACAAGTCCCTCGCTGGTGGCGTGGGCATCCCCTTCGTCCGTTGGTTCGGAACCGAGTGCGACTACAACGCCATGGTCCTGGACCTCCTAGGCCCCAGTCTGGAGGATCTCTTCAACTTCTGCAACCGCAAGTTCTCGCTCAAGACCGTCCTTCTGCTGGCCGACCAGCTCATCTCCCGCATCGAGTACATCCACGCCAAGTCCTTCATCCACCGTGATATCAAGCCCGACAACTTCCTGATGGGCATCGGAAAGCGTGGCAACCAGGTCAATGTCATCGACTTCGGTCTCGCCAAGAAGTACCGCGACCCCAAGACCCACTTCCACATCCCGTACAGAGAGAACAAGAACCTCACGGGTACCGCTCGTTACGCTTCCATCAACACCCATCTTGGTGTTGGTATGTCATCCCCTAACTTTTCCTGTTCGTGCTCTCACTGACCTCCAACGCAGAACAATCTCGCCGTGACGACATGGAATCCCTCGGATACGTCATGCTCTACTTCTGCCGTGGCTCCCTGCCCTGGCAGGGTCTGAAGGCTGCCACCAAGAAGCAGAAGTACGACCGCATCATGGAGAAGAAGATGACCACTCCTACCGAGGTCCTGTGCCGTGGCTTCCCCAACGAGTTCGCCATCTACCTCAACTACACCCGCTCCCTGCGCTTCGACGACAAGCCGGACTACAGCTACCTCCGCAAGATCTTCCGTGACCTGTTCGTCCGCGAGGGTTTCCAGTACGACTACGTCTTCGACTGGACTGTCTACAAGTACCAGAAGAACGCTAGTCAGATCAAGGCTCAGGAGGAGCAGAAGGATGCTGCCGGTACCGCCGCTGCCACCAAGCAGACCTCTGCCCAGCCTGCCGCGCGCCGCAACCCTCCCAGGATGGGCAACGATACTGACCAGCCGATGTGAGTTCAACAAAGCAAACCCGGCCCAATTTGTAAGGATCCTCCTTCGAGTTTGGTGCGCTTCATAACCGCTGGCCGGAGGAACAATGCTGACCAAGAGTGCTGACGATTAGTCCACGATGATAGGATCACTGGCGGCAGGCAGCTTCGCTCCGGAACCCAACAACGAGGCATCTGAATGAATCGCAGCCCTCGAACTCAGATTGTTTTCTTTACACGTGGAGAGATTGTTTTATCCCTGAGCGACACTGGTGGACAGTAGGCCAATGGGGCAAATGGCTGTCTGCTGGCGTTTCCTCTCTTTGGCAACATCTCGTCGCTCAGAGATCTCCGGTCTACAATCATCTCCACTCCACCTGCACTGTATCGCTCTTCGACGTCTTTTCGGTTAATACTCTCATGGCTCGGGCAGTTCGGGGACAAGGGCCAACGATTGGGTCACCGTGGTATTTGGCCATGGTGTTCCCGCCGAGGTCCCCCCTCGATACTGGCTGAACGGCAAGCCCGGTACTTCAATTGCTGGAGTATCGACATTTGAGGGAAATCAGTCTCGTTAGTAATGGGAAAGCACCGGGATCCACCAGCTTCTCTGCAGAACGAACCGAATCGAGCACAAGATCACTAAAAGGGTTGAGGCTGGCACCCCGCTATGCCTCGCCCTTGGATACGATCAGCTCCGTTGTCGCGACAATTCCATGCGGCTACCACTTTAGGACAGCCGACCGACCGAGTTCCTTTTCATTAATGATGGTTTTCTTCGATCTCTTTACTTTCGACTTTGTGGCTTCGCTTCTGGGGAGGTAATTCAAGGGGACGAACTTGCTCGATTTGATGATCTGAAACTCTGAATGCTGCCTTCCACACGAGAAAAGAAGGGTGACTCGACACGCAGAAGAGATGATTCTGGGCACTTTGGCTTGGACTTGACCTCGGACATGGGGCGGTGCTCACTCGTGGAAGCACGTAAGCAGTGGTGGACTGACAGTGTGGCGAATGGTTATGGGGAAAGCACATCTCAGAAGGATCACTGTTCTCCGGCGAGTGGGTAGCTCCAGGCTGTTGCGTCTGCGGATCTTTCTTTCGACATTGAAGCCAACCCCGAACACGACGGAAAACCTTGGCCAGCCTTCATATGCGAGGTTTGGGTGTGTCCGCTAAGCAGTGGAACCTCGACCTGGGCGGTGGCTGGAGCAAGGTCGAAGTGGCGGGATTGGTTGAGACGGCAAAAACCCTCACTCGTTTAGACTATGATAGTCCCTTATACACGAACAATTCAGAATGCTTTCATACAATTGCTGATGCCCTCCTTGTCCATGGTCCCCGTTTCAAAGAGTTTCTATCCGTCTGCAGCCTTACACAAGGCAGGGAAAAACCTGCTCCAGCGACCACTTGGCCTCGCATCTTAAGGAGCCAATAATGATGCGGCCGGCATACAGTGGTACCATCTTCAGATATTTTCTGGCACTTGTGGGTGAACCTGTCGAAATTGGCCAGGTGCAAGCCTACTGCGCATGTAGTCGGAAGAACCTGCGGTTTGTTGAAGCCGGAATGAAGTGTCCTACTTGGACAGCATGTACGACTGACCGTCTGAGCATGCCTACATACACGTCTACTTTGTATGTGGTGGTTCCTTCCACATGTGCTACCTAGTGAAATAACGGTGTGGCTTAGCTGAGTCCTGCAGCGGGGAGGTGCGTCTCAGGAAGTCTCAATGGCTAGCCACCATGACTCGAACTCGACCTCGTTCGCGCCCTCGAATGTTGTTCCTCGTCCATCTTCATCTTCATCTCCATGCTTCGAGTTTCACTTCGCAAGACCACAAACAGCACAGTCATATTGACCAGTGTCAATGACGCATCCATACTTCTTCTACACCGTGTATGAAGTACTAAGTACATTCATTCGTTTTCTATACCGAGGCCCAGACCGGCTAAGCTCGGAAGATCTTACCGAAGGTTGAACAAGGAAGAAAGGACTTGAAAGCCATTTTCCCCAAACCCAAATTCGGCGAACCCCTGACACAAAGCACGGGACAATGGCGTCAGCAACCCAAAGGGCGACCCCTGCTCCCGCTGCGGGCTCCGACCCGGCGCCGGCGTCATTGCCAGTAACGTCAGTAGCCGGAATCACGGGCGCCTCAAGCTCCTCCAACAACAACAACCACCGCCGCCGCGCCGCACCGCTTAACTTCGGCGAACCGCAGCAGCCTGGTCTACGGCACCGTCGCAACCGCTCCATCCTCACACCGCCCGCCACGCCGTTTGTCGAGCTGCAACGCGACAGCGACAGATCCATTGCGATGGCCTCCTCGTCGGGGACGCTGGACGTGTTCGTCCTGACGTTCAACTGCGGCAAGGCGATCGTCGACGTGCCTACTTTCGCGAGGCACCTGCGCGGGGCGCTGGTACAGAGGGGCCACGAGGTACCAGTACGAGAGCAGCAGCTGGTGGACGTTGGGGGGCCGGGCGGGTATGATGGGCAGGCTGACGAAGAAGGGGCGGTGTTGCCAGATCTGGTAGTTTTGTGAGTTGTCATGTTCTTCTTCCTCTTCTTCATCATCCTCAATCTCTTCTTCAATCACAGGTCCCTCAAGCATTGAGAAAAATCGCGTGCTAACGGGGCGGAATGTAACAGCTCGCTGCAGGAGATAGCACCCCTCACCTACGGCTACCTCGGCGGGCAATTCCTCGCCCCTTACTTCAATCCGTTCAGAGAGGCCCTGAACATCGCAGCTGGAGATCTGCTTGACGATCAGGATCATCCGGGACCACAATCGTCCCCGTCGGGATCGTCGAGGCCTAGCACGACCGATAGCAGCGGCCGTTCGACCCCCCGCAGACAGCCCCTCCAGCGGTCCAAGTCAACGCTCTCGACTATCTTCCGGAGACAGCAAGCCGAATGCCCGTACAAGCTTGTGGAGGCGAGAAATGTCGGCATGACCGCCATCATGTTGTTTGCACGCAGGCCTGAAGCCATTGCCCGGGTAGAAGCCGGGGAATGTGCATTTGGCATTGCGAACATGGGAAATAAAGGAGCCATCGCTCTGAGGGTTACATATACAGGAGATGCGCCCGAGGGAGGTGAGAGCAATGGGGCGGGGGCTGCCGAAGGAGAGAGGAAGGTCGCCGAGGTCACCTTTGTGGCGACCCATCTGGCAGCCATGGAGTACAACCTGAGGCGGCGGAACGCCAATTGGGCGAGGTTGGTCAATTCCCTTCGATTGTGGTGTGTCCCATTGCTGACTGATTGTTCTAGTATTTGCTCATCTTGTTTATTTGAGGATCCGCAAAAGACGCTGCCAGAACAGTACCAGTTTGACGAGCCAGGTGCTAAGAACATCGTCGAGGCATCGACACACTCCTCGTCTACGAAATCAGATGCCAAGCAAACGGACGGTGGTGAAGACATCCCGTCCGAGACTGAGGAGGAGAGAGATGCCCTCTGTGCACGTCGCAAGAACGATGCATTAATGCCTTCCGAATACTTGGATCACCTGCATGACATCAGCATTTTCAAGCCAGGCACGCACCTCTTCGTGGCAGGCGACCTCAACTACCGCATTTCGACAACAACACCGACGGCCGTAGAGACTTTCCCAACCATGGAGACTTACTTGGAGTTTCTGGAGCGTGATCAGCTCACGAAAGAGAAACAAGCGCACAGGACACTGCATGGCCTGTCCGAGGCGCCCATCAGATTTCCCCCGACGTACAAGATCAAGCACCTCAGCCGTGAGAAGGCTGCAGATGCTGTCAACAAGGATGAGGTTGCCGACGCCGTTTTGCAAGGTAGAGAGGAGGATGTGGTGCCCTGGAAGTGGGCTTCCCATAGGTGGCCTGGATGGTGTGATCGAATCTTGTTTCTTGACATCCCCACTTGGGTCAAGAGGCAGTACATGGGCATTAATCCCGACGACGATAATGGCGGCCCGTCGAAACCAGCGCCCGAGATCAGGCTTCACGCGTACAACTCCCTCCCTGCGATGCGATCGTCGGACCACCAGCCCGTGTTTCTGCGGGCATCCGTACCATTACTTCCACCCGGTGAGCTGGCGCCAGACAATTATCACACGGGAATTGATGACTCGACAGATCCTCGCTTCTCGCTGCCAGTGCCGATCGATACGGGCGCATTTGCACGCCGTGCGGCAGCAAGGAAGAGGGAGGTCATCACTGGTATGACAGCGCTTTTTTTCAGCACCAAAGAGGGGGCCATTGTCATTGCGGCGGTGTTGGGATTGGGCATATGGTCTTGGTGGTTATACCAGGGTCTCTTTTAGCGGAAGGGGATGGCGAAGACGGCGTGGGATGGTGTTTTGGGAGTGGTTGGGGGCGCCACAGAGTGGCTTTCTTCTCGGATGGCGGATGGTTTCTGGTGGTGAAGCGAGCGTGGGCGGTCTGTGTCTGATTCTGGGCTTTGCACTACGTTAGTCTTTTTGGAGGTGATTGCCGAGGTAATGGGAGCTTGTATGGATGAACTGACAGACGGTCATATATACCCAGTATGGGGGAAGAAGGGAACAGCGCTACAATAGGGGTACAACAGGATGATACGTAGCGAATAGACTACAGCGGGATGCTTCAAGGGGCGCGCATGGAAAACAATAAAACTTTTCAAAACATAGGGCCGTCGAGACCGATCATCTCGATATGGGCTCAAGGTGAAAGCTGGAACGAGACCCTTGAGACTGTCAAGACATTACTCATCCGGTCCAGTGGAATATTGTTCCTGTGGCCATTGGATGCAATAGGCATCGTAATATGCGCCTTTTGAGCTGACATGAGCGGACGTGTGCTCTGTGCTCTCGTTCGTAGCCCTGGGTGCGAAGGCTTCCGAGCAATCACGTTTCGCTTTCAACTCTTCCGAGACTGCACCAGTCATGTGTGAATAGGTTCAACGTATAGTATGGTAGTATATCACGCACCTGGTTCCTGTCCAACGCCCGGCCTCCTGTTCGGTTTATTGGCTTTGGGCCTCTGCCGCCTGCCCGCCGGCCCTCTTTGAGTGGATATCTTGGACCCCCCCCCCCGGTTTCCTGCCATGCTTCTTGCTCCATCTTTCACCATCACCGCCGGCCAACATCACAACCACCTCCTACTCCTCCTCCACAATGTACCTTCTACGTGAATATATGAAATGTTGTTTGATATATGGCGGTTCCATGTTTCGTTGAGGCTCGTGCTCAGAACCGTTTTGGCTAGTGGCTTTTGCCCTTTTCTTTTCTCCTCGCCCGCTGGCTGGCTGGCTTGCTTTAGTGCTCGCTTCTTTTTCCCGATCAGTCCGTTGTGCCTCTTGTCTTGGTACTCTCCCTTGGTTGATGATGCCCATGGTGGATGAATGCCCCGTTTCTTCTGTTGGGGTTGAGTTCTCTGCGCCAGAATTTGTCAATCCCCTTATCGGATTTGTCGAGCACCTGCGTCCGTCATCACCATCGTCTTCTGGATAAAGAACGCCATGTTCTTGTGTGTACCCGTGGGCCAACTTTCATATCCAAAACCCCCCTCACTTTCTTTGCGCACGCCCTCGGCGCCGATCTCATATCCAAGGCAAGAAAGCTTTCGACGTCGCCATCACACATAGCTATTCCCACCACCGAAGAAGCCACCTCTCAAAAATCCTCAAAGTACTGTTCATACTTCCCCCTCAGCTCCTCCGTATACTCGCCGTGGCCTACGTCCTCCTCCGGATACACGTCAAAGCACTGCGCGTCACCCGGGTACCGGATCGGCGGGATGATGGGGCCCCGGTACTTGCGGTGGTACACGGCGTCCCAGTCGACGCCCCGGAAGAAGGCGTGCTCCTTGACGCGCCGCGCGCCGCCCTGCACGTTGCCTAACCGCCGCGAGCGGTCGACCGTGCAGAAGGACCGGATGAGGTCCTTGGCCTCGGGGGAGATGGCGGGCTCTTGCGGGAAGACGACGGGTTTTTCGACGATTCTTTTTGGTGGAGGGGGAAAGATCAAGTTAGTTTCCGGGCCCCCTTTTTCTTTATTTCACCCCCAACTTTTATTTCGTGGTGAAATGATGGGTGAGGGCGGGGTTTCGATGCACTTCTTGACTCACTGTTTGTAGATCTCAATGGGGTTTTGGTGCCAGAATGGCGGATACCCCGTCAAGAACTCATATATCAAGATGCCCAGCGCCCACCAGTCCACCGCCGTCGTGTGACCCTTGTTATGTATCACCTCGGGCGCGAGGTACTCGGGCGTGCCGCACAAAGTATACGTCTCGGTCGCGCAGTCTCTGCCACCCAACCGCTTCGCGAAGCCAAAGTCCACCAGCCTTATGTGGCCTTCGCCGTCCAGTAGTAAGTTCTCGGGCTTGAGATCACGGTACGCCACCCCGCCCTGCTGCTCGTGCAGGTATTCCAGCACCAGTACGATCTCGGCCGCGTAGAACCGGGCCATGCCCTCGTCGAACCGCCGGAACTTGCGCAGGTACGAGAAGAGCTCGCCGCCGGGGACGTAGTCAAGGAGGAGGTAGAGGAAGTCGGCGTCGGAGAAGGAGGCTAAGAGGTTTGTTATGAAAGGGTGCCCACTCACGTCGCCGAGGATCGTGCGCTCGTGGCGAACGTGATCGATTTGTTTAAGTTTAATCACTACATCAGAGGTGACTTGCGTGTCAGTCCGGGCTTCTCATTTACGAAGGGGAGTGCGCACATGTGCGCGCGGGTGCGGGTGAGCACAAACCTTCTGTCTTGCGTAATATCTTCAGCGCAAAGACCTTGTTCCGTTCCGTCTCGCTCTGGGGCTCCGAGAGTCTCACCAGACATACGCGCGCAAATGTGCCTTTTGCGACGAACATGGTTCGAGTAAGCCGATCGAGTTCACATTGCCCACCCCGCGATTTTGCGCACTGGTTCATGTTTGTCACCTACCCGTTCCGAGTGTGCGCACTCTCGCAAAGTCGCCCACTTTGAGTTTCCGCGCCGTCTTGGAGGCATCGCTGGGCGCACCGGGCACGACTGTCGAGCTCGTCATACTCTGCGCCTGCGCCTTGTCTAGACTCCGGCTTGCAGCTCCTGGTCCTCCTCCGCCTGCGTGGCCAATCGTCGCCGGCACTTGGTGGGCCACTGTCGCGGCCATCTGGCGAGGTAGTAAGACAGGAATAATTCCCGGGAAAAGAAGAAGGCAGTTGTGCGCAGGTGGTGGAATTCGCGAATTCGTCGTGCGCTTCTACAAGGTGGGAATTCGTTCCGGGCGGATGCGACGACGGGGGCGTGGAACACTCAGTCGGAAAGAACCAGTCGATTCGGGGTTGAGAACTTGTCCGCCTGGTGATCGACTTTCGTAACTATGGAACGAAATCATCAAACACACCAGCCGCTTCCCCGAGGCCAGCAATCGAGTGCGGATCCGAGGTCGAGGTCGAGTTCGAGGGCAGATGGCGTTACTAGGTCGTGTGTCCGTGTCTTCCGCTCGGGTTCGGGGCCAGCCACGCTATGACGGCACGGCGTTGAGGGCTGGAACGGCGGGTAGCGATTTATTTTTAGACGGGGGGGGGCTTCTCTAACAACGGCGCCCGTGCGTTGGGAATTTGCGCGTGTCCTTCGGCGTTCTGTCGTCCCAACTGGTCAATTGACGTTGTTTGGAGTGTGGACGATCGGTGGTGTTTGGTTTGTTCGTGATTGCGTTGAACGGGGACGTGTGTAAGATGAGATGGGGGCAGGTAGAAGAACAACGAAGGATCTAGCGGAGCTTGGAGAATTTGGGGGGGGGGTTGCGTGTGAGTGGATAGATGAGACGGGGCACTTTCAGGGCGTGCAGTAGGAGAGATACAAGGAAGAGGGCTAATGCAACTGCAAGTGATACAGCAGCCTCTAGCGGCTGGGAGTCCTGGACGGATTGGGCAGCTGGAGCAGGAGGATCTCCTTGTGTCTCGTCTCTGGGGCCTGGGGCCTGGGGCCTGGGGCCGTGTCTGACGGTCTGGCGGCACTGGGTTAGCTGTCCGGCCGGCGTTGGATAATGTAGTAAAGCTGCCGATGGCAGGGCTTTGCAAAGGCTAGCAAAATCGAGGCTAGACTTTGTCTGTGCAGGCGGGATGAAAAGATACGGGAAGCTCTTGTCTTTGATTAACCTCGCGGTGGGGGGTTTGTTTTTTGACGTCACTGATGGCTGGAAGATCTGCCCCAAAAACCCTAATTCAGCGTGGGGGATCTGTAGGTGGAATCACAGTAGACGACCCCGAGGCCGTTGCGCCGGTCCGGTCCTGCCAGAGGCCTTGGTAACGTCCGTAGGTGACATAGAGCGGTGTGGGTTAGTACGTCCCGGAATGTATTACCATCCTGAACATGTCGAAAAGTGCCGCGGTCAAGTGATGACACTGGGGCTAGGGGGGGGGGGCACCGTACAAGTCATGGCCAAGAAGGAGACGTGGGAAGGCATGGCCAGGGGCCCGAGAGGTTCTTCCGGCTGAATCTTGGTGAATCTCTGAATATCCCAGCTTGCCACGCGGTTGTCCGATGCGCCAGTCCCAGCCAAGTTCCAACAGTCCCAGCGCCGACCCTCTTCAGGGAATCGGCCGACGGGAAATTTCCAGTTTGTCCTGTCCCCGTCCTTATTATTAGCCTTTGCCCCTTGCAGCATGGCAGCTGACGTCGACTGCTACGTTGGCTGTTGTTGATCTCCCCGCTGCTTCCAAGGCGTCCCTGAGTGTCAAGCGGCTCGAAACTCAGCGTGCTGCGGCAGGAGACCTCGACGTTCGATCAGTGTCGCAGGACAGAAGAGGAAAGAAACCGGGCTCGAACAGGAAACATGGCCTTTGACAGTCGGCGCAGGTGTAGGATCCGACGCACCACGCATACGACTTGGCGACTTGACAATTTCATGTCTTTCTCCTCGCGGGCCATGATCCGCAGTGGTCTCATTGAGATTGTCGAGAGGGTGATCGGAAGGTGACCGAGGTTGTAACTCGAAACGAGAATCGTCGAAACGAGGATCTTGCCAGGCATCGAGAATCGCTCAAGTACGTACCGTCCTTGTACAAGCACAACACAGAAACAAAGTACCCGTGGCGTGCCTGGGACCCGGGGCCCCAGCATTGCGGATCCCGCCGTGCACTGCAGCCTCGGCACCTGTCGGGGCGCGTGTCGTTCGAAGTATCAGAGTCGTATCTGATCAGTGGGCTTCTACATGTTGCAGTACGTACAGTATCGTAGTAGGTCTAGGCGCAGGACGAGGCCTCGACTGCAGACGCTTACGTGCCTGCTGGTGCGCCAATCTCGCTACCGTGCTGCTTGCGCAGCCGGCACATATAAAGCGCTGGCCTTCCAGGAGAGAAGAAAACCCATGCGACCGCTTCCGTATACAGAAACCGTGTCGGTCATTCACTTTTATACGACACGGAGACGTTCATTTCGAGCTGGCCTTGGAAAAGCTCGGTCCGGTGCTGAATGATCCTCCTGCGAGGTAACGTGGGAGCATCTGACCTGGCAGCCGTCTGATCCACTGTAGCTCATCATTTCGATACACGAAGTCGGGCAGCAGCAGCAACATCGTTCTGCTGCATATGATGGACTGCAATATCTTCAGCAACCGGAACAGAACAGATATTACGGGGTGGGCGGTGTTGGCTCAGCAAGCGCTGACACAGGAGATGCCGGGCAAGAAATTGCCTGAAATTGCCTGAGATGTCGATTCGACGGGAGAGAAATGTACGTCGACTCCCTTGTGAGACAGATCAAACAGATTATTGTCAGGCCAGCATTCAGAGATGGTGAAGAATTGTCGACGCCCGTGAGACATTTGGGTCGAGGTCGCATTTTAGACTCGCTGCTGCATGACCTGCGTGACGATTTGGTCGTCCCTTTGCGGGCGCCGGAGAGGAAGTGGAAGGAATGGACCAGTGGCCCGGCCCCACTTCAGCCTGGACCCCTGACTTGTTCCCCGCTAGAGCTGCTTGCTTGTGTCTGCCACCCACCCTCCCCACCACGCCTGCTCTCCTCACTCTCAGCCGCCGGTAGTCCGGGTGGTCTATCAAGTGGTGCTTAGACCAACAAGTACCATCCCTCCATCCACGACACACAGCCCAACCTAAACCTACGCCGCGGCCCATGCCAAGTGTAGCACAAACCCTCTGCAATTGGCGTCCATCCGCCAGCTTGATACCGTCTCTAATCAGTGCCATGCTCTAGCCAGTCTGGCACCAACCACCAGATCACCCCTGGCGAGCTTCCCTTGACGAGCAACCACGATAGCGACCACCACCACGACCACCACCATCACGACACCCATCACGATCTACCGTCGGAGCATCGAGGGCGCCGTGACGCCCCATGACTTGCAGCCACCATGTTCAACAACATCTCGAGCTTCGTCCAGAAGGCCCAGCAGCTGCTGGACCCTATGCAGGGTCTGAACCTGTCCGACTCTGACCGGAATCCCTCCAAGGCAACTCTCTTCCAGAACCAGTTCCGACTCCCTTCCACCCAACATCCCTTGTACGAGATCACCGCTGAGCTCACCGTTCCGCCGTCCAATGCCACCCAGGGCGTCAAGAACGATGCTGGCTACCACTATGCCGGCAAGCTGCACCTCTCCGAGGCCTACATGTGCTTCTCCACGACACCCTCGAGCTTCATGTCATCAGCTAGCAATTCGACCTCGATGGTATATACTGGGCAGACACACGGCGGAGGGCCGAGCGGCAACGGCTTCACCTTCCCGCTTTGTTCTATTCGAAGGGTAGAGCGGCTGCACAGCCAGAACTTCCAGGTAAGACCCTAGTGGAAGGGGTTGGGGGTGGATACCGTGATGCTGATCTCTCGGCGCAGTTCGCCCTAGCTATTACCACCTGGAACGGCCTCACCCAGACCACCGGCAAGGACAAGGACAAAGATCTCCCCAGGGACAGCAAGGATGCGAGGGAGCAGCGCATCACCATAACCCTCGCCGGGAGCAGGCAGGCGTGCGAACGATTCTGCGACGGCCTGAAAAAGGGGCTGCGTGCCGGTGTTGGCAGTGTCGGAAAGCTCAAGAAGGTCAACGCCGAATGCTACTCGGAGTATCTCCTGCGTGCGGAGGACCAGAAAGAGAAGACGCCACCGGATGCCGGGCTCGGCATGCTCTTTCGATACCCAGGAGATCCGAAGAAACTTCGAGATAGGGCCAAGATGCGGCTGTGGGCCGAGTACCTCCGTGACAATGGCAGAAACATGAACCTGATCCGACAGCCGACCTTCCATAAGCTGATCCGAGTCGGTCTGCCAAACAGACTCAGGGGCGAAATATGGGAATTGACGTCCGGCTCGATATATCTGCGCCTCGAGAATCCCACACTATACAGCGACACCCTAAATCAGTTCCAAGGCCAGGAATCTCTTGCTATTGACGAGATCGAGAAGGACCTCAATCGAAGTCTCCCCGAGTATCCCGGATTTCAAAGCGAAGAAGGCATCGGCCGACTACGTCGCGTTCTCACGGCCTACAGTTGGGTCAATGCTGATGTCGGCTACTGCCAGGCCATGAACATCGTCGTGGCGGCACTGCTGATTTACATGTCCGAAACGCAGGCCTTCTTCCTGCTCTCGGCATTATGCGATCGATTGGTTCCTGGGTACTACTCTCAGACCATGTACGGCACTCTGCTGGACCAAAAGGTTTTTGAGGGACTAGTAGAGAAGACCATGCCCGTCTTGTGGGAACACCTGGTGAAGAGTGACGTGCAGTTGTCTGTGGTCTCCCTTCCATGGTTCCTCTCGCTCTACATCAACTCGATGCCGTTAGTCTTCGCATTCAGGGTGCTCGACGTCTTTTTTGTCGAAGGCCCGAAGGTGCTCTTTCAAGTCGGCTTGGCTATATTACGGATCAACGGGGAAGAGCTATTGGACTCGACAGATGACGGCGCCTTCATCTCCGTTCTGAAATCCTACTTCTCGCGGCTGGACGAGTCGGCACACCCCAAGTCAGAAAACCCCAAGCTACGAGCCGTGACACGCTTTCAGGAGCTCATGGTGGTGGCCTTTAAGGAATTCTCACAAGTCACACATAGCACAATCACGGATCTGCGGCTCAAGAACAAGGACGGGGTTCTCAATAACATTGAGAACTTCGCCAAGCGAACCGCTATCCGAAACCTGGGACCAGATGCCAAGATTATGAGCAACGAGGAGCTGGCTGCGCTGTATGACAGGTTCTTTGGTGTATTGTACGAGCGACAGCAGCGGAGCAATCTCTTGCAGCAACAGCAACAGCGGAAGGCAAAGACCGGTCGACCAAGGCTAGGAGAAAACCAGCACGAGGAAAAGGTGGAAAGGGGCAGAGCAGGACTTGGTGCTCCGAGCACCTCCGAGATGGACTACGACGCCTTCCGTGAATTCCTGGCCGGCATGTCAAAATGGGCAGTCTCCGACTCGCCTGCAACGCCACGCCGTGATACCTTCTCAGCCAAGGACAAGCAGATGTACTCCAACAGTATGACACGGAAGGCTGATGTGTACAGTGGACCATGGGGCGATGGGCCGGAGCCGGCCGAACACGAATTTCTGCAACGGCTCTTCAAGAGATGGGATAAGGACGGCAAAGGTCAAATCACGTTGCAGGATGTTGTCTCAGGCATGGCTGGGATCAAGGGCAAGCGTGATATCATGGGCACGATCACCTACTTTTTCGAACTCTACGACGACGATGGTGACGGGAGAGTTGATCGTGAGGGTATCCTCCGCATCTCCGAAGCGCTGCTCTTCCTCTCTCGCCGCGGCCTCGAAGGCACCCTCAGCCCTTCAGCCTCGCAGTTGGGATTGAACGGGCTACAGGACTCCAACATAACCCTGCACAGCCCGGATGGGGCGATACAAGGGGCGACTGTTAACGAAAGATTTCTCAGCAGTATCAGCGCCTTCATTCAACGATGTTTTGAGTATGCAGATCCTGATCACCCGAACAACAAGGGCTCGGGTGTTCAAGGCGGCTGGGAGTCGAAAGAGGAGTCTGTTGATAACAACGCGTTTTCCATTGGAGATGATTCGGACGAAGAAGACCTTCTAGAGCTTGAAGATACCCCAGAAGACGAAGACAGCAAGAAGAAGCCCAAAAAGTCGAACATCCCACCAGCGATCAACGTCAACCACCCCAGCGACACCACAGCAGATCCAGACGGCCAACGCAAGGTCTCCAAAGCACAGTCGGAAGCCGCCAACGTCGCTCTTGACCCCTCGAATCCGCTCCATATGACTCTTCCCACGTTCCGCATGGTGGTGCTGGCCGATGAGCTGCTCGAGCAGTTCTTCGAGTCGAGCTTCCCAACCTCCTTCCACATCATCGAGGGCCTAGTGGTACCGAGCACTCCGTCCTCCAACCTGACGACCTTCTCCAGCCTTGGCCAGTCTGCAGGACGTGCTGCAGCGGCAGCGATGGGCGGCCACTCGGCCGCAGCTGGTAGTCAGCGCGGCCTCCGCGGGGTGCTAGACGGCATCGTCACCGATGGTATGCGGGTGGCAGCAGAGGTGAGGAGGCGCATGGACGAAGCCCAGAAGGAGCTGGAGAAGAACGCGGCACCAGGACAGAGACCGTCGCACGATGGGGAGGAGGATGATGAAGATGGCGATGTGGACATTCACGAACTTACTCGGTCCTCGAGCAAGAAGGACATGGACGGCAGGAGCGTGCGCAGCGTCAGGAATGAAGATCGCACGCTGCTCGAGGGCGCAGATGCTGAAGCTGGTGGCAATGGGCATGGCCGGCCTGAGGGAGAAGCCGGTGCCAGCGGCGCGGCCAGTGCGGATGCCAATGCTCCTCGACGGGGCAGTGCGGTGGAAAGCGGGGCGACGGCGACGGTGGAGTTTGAGGGTTGAACGGGCAGCAGCAGCAGCATCAAGCCTCATTGCGTGGTAAGAGTTTCTGTATTTTCCGAAGCGCTGACTAGTGGTATCAGGGACATGACGGGCTGGGCCGAGCAGAGCAGAGCAGCGTAGAGAAGAGAAGAGCACGGGATGTACTGGGTCTTTCTTGATTTAATCAGGGGCATCTATTCTGTCTACATTGCATTTGTCCAACTTCAAACGGCGTTGTTTGGGTGTGTGTGGTGGTGGGTGAGGAAGGTGGTCTACAGTAGAAGCTGGACAGTTCAACAGAAAATCGAGCCCCAGCAAGATATTCAAACTCAGCGTCAGCCCCCAAATCTCAAGTCTTGGAAGTGGCCGGAAGTACGTACGAAGAAACGCCAGCTCACTTGTATCAACGTACGTCCTGTGAGGCGCGACCCCGGATATGGAAGTTGGAGAAGTGGCCAAGTAGCCATCTGGCGGCCAGACCGTTGGAGAGCACACGGACGAGGACTAACTACCTAGTAGCATCAGGCTACCTGTCAATCATACAAGTTGATTGGCTTGATGCCCTAGACAAGATCTCAACAAACTTGCAATGGCAGTCCATTCTAGAGGGCCCAGCTGGCCACCGCACTGGCTTCATTGGTGGCCTTTTCCCTGACGCGGTGTGTGCACCAGCCGTGCTACGCAATATCGACCCGACCCCTCTTCACACGCAGTAGTGCGGGATTGCAACGGTCGGTGCTGACTTTACCGTGTGATACTAACCATCAATTACTGCCTTGCGAAGCTCATCGTGGACGTGGCTGTGAAAGGGGATCGTGAACGTGGGCGTACCCTGCAACATGGAACGGACTGTACACGATTATTGTCATGCCACAAAAACCCAATTTGAGTTGTTACCAGCCTCTCCTTTACTTTACTGCCTATACATAAAAGGGGGCCATCTATGCTTAAAAAATCGCATAGCTACCTGTTTGGAGAACGCTGCATGCATCGTCTCACATGCCTAATCCGCAAACAGCATCTACCTAGGTAAGTAGTTCCCTGGTGATGATGTCGTTTCCCACCAACCCCCCCCCCCCGGTCAGGCCTTCTCCTTCCCGGTTCCCCTCTATGGCTTCAAGACCAGGCAGGATGCTACCGGTGCACCTGCCACACAAAAATATGGAAGGCGCAAAACAAGATGAGATTCAACTTTTTTGTGTGATTCTCCTCTGCAACTTGATCTTGTACTGTTATTAACGTACCAATTTCGGCGTTGAGTGTTGAGGCTCCTCCGTCTGCTTTCGGTCGACGACGTATACGGGGAGTGCTGATGCTGGTACTATAAAAACTCACTCGGCCAGCCAACTTGCCAGAACAGCCACCTGCTCGATTATCGTCGCCTCCCACGTCTCTTGGTCACAGGTTTCGATCAGTCCTGCTCCGTGTTCGCCAAGCTTCACACTGCTTTCTTTGTTCTTCTGAATTGGCCTCTTGGACCGATTCACCGTCCCAGGCCACAGACTCAACTACAATGACATCGTCTTGGTACTGGGCCACCAATTTTTCTTCCATGGACTCCGTCACCGCTTTTCCTGCGAGCGTTGTTCGGATTCTATAGTTGAGCCGCAGTGGTGCTGGCTACGACGGGCGCTCAGTGTCTCTCGTCTCTTCAACCTCATATTCGAACGTTACCTTTCGAATTTGAGCACGATGCGCCGGGATCTCTGGACAGCACTGGACCACGGGGCCAGGGTGAGGACCACCGCAGTCAGATGGGCGACCTCGCTTCTCATCACTGCACAGCTTGCAAGAGGCAGGTATATTTTGGATCTGACCTCGCAAGGTGAGTTCTCAATTGGCTTCCAATACGATCCCATGACCCACTGACACGTGTCGCAGAATCGATCAAGTCTGTCGCCTCGGACATGGCGGAGGACATGATGTCGTTTTACAACGGTAACGAGCCAGGCCAGACTCCGGGTCTGCTCCCACAACCGTATTACTGTGAGTGACGGTGACACCATTCTGGACCTCTACGAAGACGGCGTGGCTGACTGGTCTGTTTCGATAATCAGGGTGGGAGGGCGGTGCGTTCATGGGCGCACTTATCGACTACTGGTACTACACGGGGGATGACAAGTGGAACGATATCACCAAGCAGGGTCTTCTGTTCCAGGTTGGTCCGAGCCAGGACTACATGCCGCCGAACCAGACTATGACTGAAGGCAATGACGATCAAGTGGGTGCTATCTCTCCTGTTCTTCAGACCTATAAGAATGCTGATCTCGCGTAGGGCTTCTGGGGGATGGCCGTGCTCACAGCTGCCGAGTACAACTTTCCCAACCCCGATCCAGACCAACCGCAGTGGCTCGCTCTCGCACAAGCCGTTTTCAACACCCAAGCGGCACGGTGGGACACGGCAAACTGCAATGGCGGTCTACGATGGCAGATATTCCAGTGGAACAACGGCTTCACGTATAAGAATTCCATCTCTCAGGCCTGCTTCTTCAACATCGCGGCCCGACTGGCACTGTACACCAAAAACGAGACATATGCAGATTGGGCGAACCGCGTCTGGGACTGGATGGTGGACATCAAGTTCCTCGCCGAGGACACATATTATGTCTATGACGGTGGGCATATTGAGGATGAATGCACCAAAATCACGCCCTATCAGTGGACTTATAATGCGGGCGCGTTTTTGCTAGGCGCCGCTGCCATGTACAACTACTCGGCGGATAATGATCCCACTTCCAGTCAGACGTGGCAAGAACGAGTGGATGGTATGCTCAACGGCACTGAGGTCTTCTTTAGGGGGGACCAAAAGAATGTTATGACCGAGGTGGCATGCGAGAGTGTGCATCTGTGCGATAATGATGAACAAAGCTTCAAGGCGTATCTCTCACGCTGGATGGCAGCCACGACGAAATGGGCTCCCTGGACCTATGATACCATCAAGCCATTGCTCGCAGCATCGGCTACGGCGGCAGCACAGCAATGCACGGGTGGCGACAATGGCAGGATGTGTGGGCTCATATGGGCCAACAACAGCGGCCAGTGGGATGGGACCACCGGGGTGGGACAACAGATGGCTGCCATGGAAATCGTCCTTGCTAACATGATCAAGGACTTGGACCCGCCCGTGACTAACACCACAGGCGGAACGAGTATTGGTAATCCCAATGCCGGCACGAACGACAGTGGAGGTGCGAATGGGTACGGCGCCCTGGGTTTAAAGCCAATCACCACCGCGGATAGGGCAGGAGGTTGGATTCTGACGATCCTCGCCATGGTGTTCTTGATCAGTGGCATACGATTTATCTTTCATGACGAGACCGATGTGAGGACGTGGACCGAGCTATGGGGTGAGTTCAGGGCCGACATTGGTCCCGGTGGGATCATGAGGCCCGGCGGGGGAAGATACGCGGGAAAGGCTGCCGCAGACCGCGAGTCCGACTCTGAGAAATCAACAAGAGCCGTGAATGTTGACGGCCTTTCGACTCCACCTGGGCCGACTGTACCTCGCAAAGACTGGCCGATGGGCTCCGTTTCTGTATATGGAAAAGAGAAAGCAAACTCAGCTGTGGCAGTGTCACACGTGGATGACTACCCGAATGAGCAGCCGTGGAGGAGGCTGCCGCGGGAAGGCGACTTTGCCGGTGCGATAGATCCGAATCGAGGAAACGGGGCCGGCTTTGGTATCATGGGTGCGCCTACGGTCCCCAAGGCCGCAGCATCGGCGTCCTCACGGACAGCCTCGGACGCGGAAGCGTCGTCACCGGCCGGGCGGATAAAAGACACCTTGGTGGAGGGTGCCGTTAGGGCACGTGAGCTGACGGCCAATACAACACGCAAGCTCCAGAGGAAAGCGCTACCGGGCAGGCCGGGTCTGGGGAGTAGGCAGCTGGGGCAGGACGATGGCGATAGGAAGGTCTGGGGGACGTTGGTATAGCTCATGTAGTCCCGGTCCCGAGGTCTTGTTCTCGGGGAGGAGGGGCGGAGGTGGAATGAAGAGAATTAGAAAGAGCAGCGTGATTAAAGCGGTATGACAATCGTTGGCTACCTAGATGTTTCATGACCAATCTTAGGCCATTCAATGACCGGAGCGGCGTGCGTGTGAGAATGTGGGTGGAAGAAAGAGGGCCAATGCTATCATGACAAGTTGACCGTGCAGCTTGTAGCCTTTTAGTCCAATGCTAACCTTGGAAGGTATGTCAGACTATGTGCCATATCATTGCCGTGGATCATACGTAATGTCGATCGCAGTATAGCTCAAAGCATAGGACGTTGCTTATTGCCATGTACATCGTTCCATCGCCGACTATTTGAGTAGGTAGACTTTGCGAGCACCCTTCATGGGCATCTCGGTTGAGAACAGTGTATATCGGTTCGGCCTAGCTTTGACGTTCATTTCATTGTGCCTCATTCAGACCTTGCACCAGCACCAATCGCTCTGCCGCATGGCACTAATTTCCAAGTCAGACCGATCAGCTCGAGCCGGACTATTTCAGGGCGGCTGCGTCCGCAGCACATTCACTTGACTGGATTGTTGATGAGCATGGCCCCTGGAAGTACTATCAGCTGAGGCTCGAAAATGCCTATGTGTACCCGCGAAGACAGGTCCATCATCTTCGGCCCGCAATTTCTCACGGACGCACGATATTTGGCGAGTTCAATCGAGGTAGGCCCCTCCCTTGAGTCCTTCTGCGTACCGGCGGTCCTACAGCAACATGGGACCACTGATACGACTTGTCTCTGACCGTATTGCTCAGCCTGCCCAGATTCTCACCCTATATAAACATTCTAGATTCTGTATCGACAAGCGTAATAGGATACCTAATTTTGATGAACGAGATATATCATGCCCCCCAAAAAAAGGCGAGAGGCAGATTTTCAGCTCCCCAGCTCGCGCCGCCCTGCGCGCCGTTGTGCTTATAAGTGAAGCAAAACATCTCATCTCGGCCCACAGGGTGCAGATGGATGTCTTGGATGTCTTGGATCTGGTGCCACCTGCGCCTGTGGCCCGCCTGTTGTTGACAGCCGTGAGATCATAGGTACCTGTTTTATGTAGGTAGGTAGGCCAAAGAGGGCTTGGGGGCTCGGGTCGCCTACTTACGCGGTGTTACACGCCCCCAGCCACCCTTGCCCCCCCCCCCACCAAATCCTCTTTCGTCGATCGCAACAAATTGTGACACTGCCGCATCTCGAGGACAAATCCCAGAACGGCTGATTGGGCTCACTGATGGATTACTGTTTCAGGGAGGGGCGGTAGATGGGGCGGGTGGCTGCAGCAACATGTGGAGAGAGATGTAATATCGCTGTCAGATTTCGACAAGTAGAACGACCTGTGGTCAGCGAGAGAGAAAAAATAAAAAAGATTTGTGGGAAGGCGTAACGGGCGTACGCCGCGAGGTTGTATGCAGCATGCCGGAAGCTGTGTGAGCCATGTCTCTGTTCCCAGTCTCGAGGAGGTTGATATGCGCGTCTCGGCGGAGAGGTTGCGTACTGGAGAGCTTGGTCTTCTCTTTCATTTATCACGACAGAGCCTGCTTTAGGTCTCTGGTTTCCTTTTTCTTCTTCTTCTTCTTCTTCTTCTTTCGTTACGTCTCCGCCACTGCAAGCCTCGTGGCTGTTTCGTCTACCCAGCCTTACCTAGGTATTTCACACCCTTTCTGGTTTGCATGAGTCATTCCTCGTCTTCTTCTCGAAAGCCTCAGAGAAGCCTCCTATTCCTGGGATCTCAGAAAGGAATTGGGGCCGGGGACAACCAGGAGAGACCAAGCGATCATCTGGCATTGGGGTCCATCTGAAAACCATCCAGTACCTAGGTACCTTCTGCGCCGCCCGTCCGGGGAATCACTCGGCATGGAAAGTTTTTAGAAGCCGGAACCACCAGAATAACCCGATAAGGACCGACGAGGAAGATCTCAAGTCATTTCGAAATCTTTCTTCCCAGACTTGTGCGGTCTTCGTCGTCGTCGTCGCGATCCAAGCCGTCAACCATCGCTCTGGGGTCGATGTGCTTTTAACAATCTTGCAGCCAGTCGAAACAACCCTCCTTCGACAAAACATCCCAAGCAACGTGCAAATTTTTTAATTTTTTTTTTACGACCGCCAAACCCTCCGCCGCAAACATGTCTCAATGCATAGACTGTGCCAACCGGCCCTCGGACAATGACAGCCTGGGCGGGGCTACCCACGAGGGCGCGGTGACGCCCATGGTGGTCGGGATCATCATCGGCACGGTCATCATCTTCGTCCTGCTGGTCTGCGCCCTCTTTTACTGCGTCAAGCTTGAGAACAAGAGACACATGGCCAAGTTCGGTGACCGCCCTTCCTCTGATGATGACGAGCTGAGCAATCCTCCTCCTCCCCATCGTGATCCGAACGGTGGGGAGAGTGTCAAGTCGAGGCCTTCATCGGGCACTGTTGTGCCTGAAGCTTGTGGTGAGCAGAGACCGGGGATGATCATGGGAACTGCCGGAACTGCGAACACGGTCGAGGTCGCAGGCAAGAGGAAATTGTTTGGCTGGAGACGAAGGAGTGGAGGTAAGTTTGTTGCTGTGGACATCAGAAGACATTTCCCAAGATACTGATCTCTCTCTTCTCCAGCCCCTACAATAGACAACCTTCCTGTTGCGGCGATCGAGATGGTGTGAGAGGACAGTATGTGTCGACTGTGCTGGAGTCCCCCACCTGAATATTGGGCGCAGCGCGCAGGCACAGACCTCTGGACGTAAAAAATGTATCGATACCCTATGTATGTATACCGAGACGCGGGAAGGCATACGCCAAAGTGAAGGCAGTTGAAGGCCTTGCTCCTGCACCTCGCAAGTCTCTTCTCACAAACACCTATGTGTTGCTTAATGTATACACCCAACTTTGCATTCATCTAGGGATGGATCTAACACAAGGGCCCTGGAGGTCCATCTGGAGGCGGCACAGCATCACTTCAGTACGTACTCAGGTACTAGGGCACTCGAGTTGTGTCAGTCACCCAATAGATCTATGAGGTCAATCGTTGGCCAGCTTAGACGTCCACGGGAACGGCCTTGGTCGGCAACACTTCCAGTTGGCTGAGAACCCTGTTTGTCCTTCCAAGGTTCTTTGAGCCTGGTCGAATGGATCACGATTGTATGCCGATCCACCTAGCCTTCGTTGCCCTTTAGGACTTGCTGGGTTCTTTTCGGATCCAACACTCTTGACAACGAATGTTATATTTCTCGTTCCTGCTATTCAAACCCATGGCAAGACTGGAGTATGGACAAAAGCAATACTGGGCCAACAAATCCTTGAAAAGACACTCGCATTGACTTCGAGGTTCATTTCCGATGGCCTACTACAGCCTGTTGATCTGCGAAGGAGGGGGGGGGGGTAGCGAAGATGAGCACTTTGAGCAATCATCAGCAAGTGGCAGCAGACAAATTCAAAGTTCCCATACACACGGTGCACATGTGCTCAATTTACTCAGGTGGCTGCTTCTGTTCTTACCCCTTGCTTTCCTTCTCGGGCTGTACTTCTTTCATTTTTTATTCTTCTTCATAGGCCACAATTCGAAGTCGACTCAAGAGTTCGAATTCTCACATCACTGACTGTCACAGGTTCTCGCTGGCCCTTGTGGAACTGCTTCGAAAGGCTGCGGCCGAAGAGAAGTCGACGAAATTGCGCATAGAACATAATGTTCGCAATAACACGTCTTCGTCAGGCATGCGCTGGATACTGTGTACAGGCTACAACCATGGATGCGTTCGCTACAGTTGATGATGTTGAGAAGTTATCAAAGACTTCAAGGTTCAACCAGAAAGGAGAGTACCTATACCGGCTGTGACAAGGCTGCCCAGGGGGAGTTGGAACATTGAACACTTCCATTGAGGGAAGTCGGCGGCAGCTGGCTTGAACCAAGCATGTCTAGTCAAGAAGAGAACGTATCCTACGTGCATCTACGGCACGTACAGAATTTTCACAGACTCGTCATACGAGGCAAAAAGCAGAAGGTGATTTCTCAACGGGACACCGATAACATCGTGATGTTGTTCCCAGAACGCCATGTTCTCGAGGTCCTTGACACATGTTTTTCAGAACTTGGAATCCAATGCCCACCTGGGCACAGTATCGTGCTCTATGCCTTCCAGAAAGCCTTGTCAATGAAGGACTTTCCCATCCAATTCCCGCCAACACCGAAGGATTGACACGGACATACTGTGTGGCCACAGACGCATATTGCGACGAGTCCACGAAATACGGGTCCACGAAATATATCACGAGTCGCGAGCAGATCATCAACATTGTCGCTGGCCTCAGACATCACATGGTCGATACATGTGGAAGTCTAATACAGCTTTGGAGAAAGAAAAGGCAGCCATCGACTCGACACAACCATCTATCTGTAGGGTAGCAGATGAGGCTCGACTAGACCAATTTGGGAGTTGGGGGACACCTGGGGGAGCTGCTTGGGGCCGGGTGAGACAGGCGTTGCGTCCGCTGCAGTTACAGCGACCAAACAGGTCACGGTCGGCTGTGAGCTACGGCCAGATGACGACGGTTCCTGCCTTTCCCCAATGAGAAAGCTGCACGGTGACGTTTTTCGAGGGTATACTCGTTTCTCGTCCACGCCGTCGGCTGACAGCTGGATGGTGTTTGTACAGTGCATGCACGCCACTTACCTGGAAGGCAGTGCGCTGTACTGCGTCCGCCGAGTTTAGTGCGGCTGGAAATCGCTAGGCTGATCCCCTTCCTTCGATGTGGCTTCTAAGTTTCCGGCTGTGCCGTTGAATGTGAATGAATCCTTTGCACAAGATTAGTCCGCCCCTTCTCCTAACGTACCCAGTATGACTGGAGGGGCCAAAAAAAGAGAAGGAAAAAAGCACAGCTGTGACGTTGGGTGAGCTGACGAGAGGGCGAGAGTATGTCGCAGAATGTGAATAGAGGTGGTGTGATTACAGAGGGATGCGAATGTTGATTACTGTTTCAAGACAGGGTCGAATTGTGAGGCAACAGACCAGAGCGGTACGGTACTTGGTAGAAGTACCACCCTCGAGAGAGGAAGAGACCCAGGGCTCTGGATACGATTGATCTTGGCACGCTACGACAGTAATGAATTGCTGCAGCTCATCAGTTGGCATCCTTGAACAATTGGCATTGGACGGCATGGGGGCCCTGGCCGAAAGGGAATTACGCAATGAATCCGGATTGCACTGCAGTACGCAGTACTCGGAGGGTGGCCAGCGCAGCCTCTGTTCGTTTGGGGCAAGTCCAATGTTCCTTCCCAATCTGAAATCGATCAGCCAGCAGCCAACCCTCCTCCACTGCCACTGCGACGGCGTAACGGCCACTGCGACTACCAACTTGCCGCTGCTCTGCTTGTCTGCTTCCACTGCTTCCGCTCACGCTTCTGCTGCACCGCAACGCAAACGTCACTCGCCCATCACCACCAAAAAAAAAGTCGAAGCCTACACAGTAAGATTGGCCATTTGCAACACGGGCAGATCTGGGCTAGCCCTCACTTGTCTGTTGCAAATTTCCCCATCTCACTTTCCCGTCCCCCGGCTCAGGCTCCAGCTCCAGCTCCATCCAGCTGCAGACCCAACTCTGGTGGAAAGCGTCACTCAAGCCAAAGTCATAATCTTTGTGCGCAGAAGTTCCACGTCACTTGAATAATAATCTTCTTCTTCTTCTCCCTCTTCCTTCTCCTCTGCTGTGTAGGCTATTCTCGTCCTGCATGCTGCATGCTATTTCTGCATCCTGCGTCCTGCCGGCACTTTGCTCCACTCCTTTTTTTCGCTTCCATTTCATTTCCCGAATCGCAGAACACTCAACCGAACTTGGACCTCACCTACGTCGTCGCCGAATCCTATTTTCTCATGCCTGCTGGACGTTGATCTAGGTCTTTCGTTCCCGACGCGATCGACAGTGACTACGCAGCTGCTGCTTGCAGATTCTTCGACCGGGGATCGCGGAATTACGCTGTAGGGCTGACCCATCCCGACCTGGCAAGGAGAAGAGCAGGAAGACGAAGACGCCAGAGACCGGTCGCGCGAACTCGTAACTGAGCTTCAAAGCTCCCTTCGACACCCCCCCCCCCTTTCAGACAACGCGCCATGCAGGCGCTTCAGCAGAAATGTCGCCCCAAGCACCAGGTCCTCGTGCTCAAGTGCTATCCCCGGACCTCAAAGGGCGCAGTTGACGTCAAGCCCAACTCCTCGGAGCTGAGCTACCTGCTCTTCTACACCACCTCGCGCAAGACAAAGATCCAGAAGGTCAGCAGCTTCCTGGAGAAGAAGACCGCCAGCGACGTCTGGCGCCTGCGCATTGGGTACGTTTTCTCCTCGAATCCTCACCGCAAGCCCGGGGCGAGAGGCCAAAAGCGGGCCATGGCTGACACGGTGTTCTCTGTAACATAGCAATGTCCAAGTGACCCTCCAGATTCTCGAGGCCTTGATCGAGAAGAGCCCCAAGGATCTGCCGCTCTTCGCCTCGTCCGTGCTTAAGATCCTCGACCTGATCCTGCGGTCCAACGACATAACCATGGTCGAGGCCTCTATCCCCACCTTCGACGCATTTTGCCAGAATCACGATGCATCGTCCCTCTTCGCCGACCAGCTCTACCTTCGCCAGTACGAAGCGGTCGTTAGGCAATACGCGTCTTTGGCCTCGACTCGGGAGCAGCAGGGCAAGAACAAGCCGAGCAAGGCCGTGGCCCTGCGATGGAGGAACGCCGGTCTCGAAGCCATCAAGAGCATTGCCTCCGCGGACGCGCTCTCGTCTGTCGCGGGACGGCAAATCGATGTTGTGGTGCCGATGATACTGGAAAACCTATGGACCGACAACGAGGACTTTCTGGACGTCCTGCTGAGACGGGCCAATATGGAGGAGAAGGTGAGCACGGAGTACATGCTCAAGAGGAGGAACAGCAGCGCGACTGCCCGGACAGCAGACGGTGAAGGGGATCCAAACCCGATCGCCTTGTCGGGGTCAGCTGGGGACGTCGAGAAGATGGAAGAAGAGGACACCGGGGTGCTGGCCATCCAGTGCCTCAAACAGATGTTCGTGGTGTCCAACCGGTCGCAAATCAACTCGGCCTCGACGGCCCTGATAAGATTTATCGAGGAGCGCATCAAGCAGGACGAGACGGTTATCAAGACCAGTGGCGGCAGGGACTCTGGCTGGGCTATCAAGCTCTTTGGGCTGGTGGCACGGTGGGCGCCCATGCAGGAACGATACGTCATTCTGGTGAATGCCATGGACAACATGGTCCGAACACAACTGAAGGATGAAACTCTGCGACAACATCTCGCGCTGACGGCCATGATTGGCTCTTTGCTGCGCTCCGACGTGAACTTGATAGGACTGAGTGTCATGGACGTGCTGCTGGGCCTGCTCCAGCACATGAAGCGACTGGTTCAGATGCCGGGCGATCCGACCGGAGGAACGAGCAAGGAGATGGTCACGCCGGCTGCCCAGCGTAAGGAGTTGCTCGGGCGGATCCAGCAGACGATGGGCGACTTGGCAACCCATGTCTACTACAATGAGCAGATCATTGATATGGTATCTGCGCTCCTGCTCCGACTGAAGCCATCGAAGAGCGGCAGCACAACGACCTCGACACCCCATGCTGAGCTTACAGACGCGGACACCAAATCGGATGAGGCTCACCTCGAGTCACTCTTCTCGCTCACAGTCGCGAAGATCACGGCGCTGAAAGCGGTCAAGCTCATTTTGAGGGTCGCCAACCCCAAGGTGAAAATAAGCGGCAATATCAGCTTGTCTAGGTACCCAGTGCCGATCGAGAAGTGGGAGGGCACGCAGTGGCTGCTGAGAGACCCAGACGGAGAAGTCAGGAAAGCATATGTTGATGCTCTGCTCACGTGGCTGGACCGGGAAACGAACAAGGGCGATTTGATCGCCCGGGAGGACGTCCCGGCCAGGGGATCCAGAATTGAGCCTGCCACGCAGGTCGACATCCGGCGCGCCCGATCAGCAACGTCATACAGGGAGAAGCCCTCGAGAAGACCAAAGAGCTTGTTTTTACATCTGCTCCACATTGCCATCTACGATAATGCGCTGCAGTATCTGGACTACGATTCGGATGTTGTCTTGCTTCACGCGCTGCTCACTAAGCTGGTCATGCGCCTGGGAGTCAACGCCGCTCGGTTTGGTCTTCCGATGGTCTTTCGATTGCAAGAAGACATCCAGGACGTTGAAACACCACAGCAGAAAGTCCGCCTGGGCAGCCTGTGTCATGGATACTTCTGGATCCTCACCGAAAAATTCGACTTCGACGCATCGGTTGTTGGAAGGGCCATTCAAAATGAGATCATTCGACGGCGGACGAAGCATTTCTGGGTGGATGGCGTTCAGGTCCCTGCTCCCCCATTGGAAAATATTGGAACGCCTGGCATCGTCACCCAACAACCTAAGCTCTCGCAGGAGGAGGCCGAGTCTGAGGCACTCCTGCCCTTCGATGACCGCATGTCGCTCGTTGACTGCATTTGCACCAGCTACTCAGAGGACACGCTATCTTCCCCTGGTAGCCCTCCGGGTTCACCAACTCGCCAGTTCTCACAGCCCATGCTAGGATCAAGCCTGACTGCAAGCCCCACTCAGTCCAACAATCGAGAGATTCCATTGAGCTTCAGAGAGGCTATGCTCTATGACTGGTCTCGTGACTCGGCGATGGCTGCTATACAGGCCGCGAGCAAGTCTGCTTCGCTCAGTGGCTCTCGTTCAGGCACAAACGGGACCAGCCGTGGTCGCCTTGGCCTTAAAGGTGCTATGACGAATGGCAACAAGATCTTGGCCGATTCTCCTTTCCAGAGCACTAATGATCTTCGTCCGCGCTCGCAGCCTGCGCCAGAGGCGGGACGTATGCTTGCTCCGGTGAACACCAACGTCCGCAAGACCAGCGTCCGCAGCGGCATTTCGGCTCAGCCAGACGGAGAGAATGGTGGTTTTGTCAACTCGATCAGCCACCTGAAGATGGTGTTGTCCGGGGAAATTGAAGCACCACCTTTGACGGCGGGCGTGCGCGACGACTCTAGCAGCGAGGACAGTATGGTCAGCTACGATATGTCGACCTCTGAGATGTCCTTCAACCCGCCGCCTCCCACAACCGCCTACTCTCAGAGCCAGGCGGACGGTTCCCCCATCGCTGCCAGGCGCTCGCGCTCCATGTCCCGCGAGCGCAAAGGCTCCGACGGTGCCTCGCTCGGCCCGCTGAACTCGAACCCGCCGTCGGAGGCCTCACCCATCCTTGACGACGGGGAGGTGCCGCCGGTGCCGCCACTGCCTTCGGGAATACAGACTGGCTCGCCTCCGCCCCCAGTCGCAAGGCAGGACCATGCGCCGTCTCCTGTTTCGAACTCCCCCGGAACGGCGATAAGATCGGCCAAGCAGCGGAGCATCAAGAGTCGGGGTGGCGATACGATCCGTTCGTCAACGCTGGGCAGTATCCAGTCTGCGGATGAGCCGTTGCCTACGATGGATCTGCAGAGCCTGCTGAAGGGCATTGACTCCAGGGCTGGCGAAGGGAGCTTGGGGAACCTGACCAGGCCGCCATATTAGATCGCGAGTCTGCACACACACAAGACTGACCGCAATTCGACTGTGACACGTGTGTAAATCTGATCCATTAGCCCCCATTGCAAAGGTTTGCTTTCTTCAGCGTTGTTGTGCTTTCTCCACCTTCGAGTACAAGCAAGCAGAGAGCTGCAAAAGCGAGGATCGTTTCATGGGCGAGAAGCAGACAAGCGGTGGCATTTCATATTTGGCTTTCGTTTTGTTTCACGGCGCATGGCGTTGGAATGAAGCGCTGGCTTAGTCTCTAGGGGTTTGGCGCGCCTCTTCTTTCTTCTTGGTCTGGGAGTAGACATATGGTGACGAGGAGAAGAAGGTGCAGATGACAGTGATGATGTGGTATATAAGTAATCTATATTTCACCATGTTTCTCAAGGGGGCTGTATATACCTAGCCATGCTCTTTACAGAGGACGGGGCTGTCATTCTTCGTGGCATTGTCACCCCAT
Source organism: Dendrostoma leiphaemia (assembly GCA_026120015.1). Lineage (NCBI taxonomy): Eukaryota > Fungi > Ascomycota > Sordariomycetes > Diaporthales > Erythrogloeaceae > Dendrostoma > Dendrostoma leiphaemia. The sequence continues at coordinate 63,488 of JALRMF010000079.1, forward strand.
GAACCCACAGCGCGGATCACGGCAACAACGCCCGTACGAGAGGCTGGAACATTTATCAGCGTGAAAGATGGGAGAATAAAGAGATGACTGTTCATTCTCGATTCTTGGGCTCGTGGGTCAAGTGAAGCAAGGACGTGTAGGCCGAGACGACTGTGCTGTCTGTGACCCCTTGATCGACGTCCAGGGCAGGAGATTTGATTAGATCGTCAAGCTTCATGCCGGGCCTGTTGTAGACACAAGGGCATAAGTCTTCGGCGTCTTGCGTACTTGTATCGCGTCAACCAAGACAACGCCCTGATTACTTATTACTTACGAAGCGTAGCGGTCGGACAATTATATGGCAGATGGGCCGACGTCTGCTTGTCCCTGCAAATCCGGCGGCCCGGATGGGGTGGATACTACGGTAGAGTACACATGTACACTACTGCCCCCCCCCCCTTGGTCCCTTGACGATCCACATAGTCGAAAGGAGCTCGTCGGAGTCCCGAGGGGTCGAGACCCACGAGACCCTCACTGAGCTCTGGCGACGCGTGTCAGCTGATCGAGCAACAAGCATCTACAGTACTGTGTACTTATCTGCCTGGTGGACGTTGCCAGGGTAGAGCAGTGAGCAAGTATGCATGTACGCCCTCGGAGATATGGCTCGTCGTGGAAGAAGAAGAAGAAAAAAAGAAGAAGCTCGGTCTTCTTGCGAGTGTGGTCTCGAACGAATGGCCGGGGCGAACAATCATGACAAACACTGTCCGCGAAAGGACCCTGGTGGAGACTTCTGCACAGTACAAAAACGCCGAAACGTGCAAGTCAGCGAACACTGGGACCCTTTGGAAAGACAAGACACCTTCCTCATCTAGCCAAGACAAGACAGGGCGGACGAATCGGTACCACGGCTGCCAGGGTGCGTTGCCCCAAAGAAAGAATATTAATTGGGGTTTCCGTCAAGACCACAATTCCAGGCCCAGAGGCCCCACCACCGCCCCAGGACCCTTGATATCCATTCGGCGCCTGATGGAGGGTACCCACCGCGAGATGGGATGGGAGAAAAGAGGGTTGGCTCCGTGCCACACACGCACACACACACACACAAAACACGCGACAACCGACCGGGGAGACAACGATGTCGGCCGACCAACCGACAAAGTATTGGGTGCGTGCGAGGGTGCGAAGGCCACGCACGTGGCTTACGAGAGAGAAGAGGATGAACTTATATATCTCGGCGAGGGGGCCCTCCGCCCGAGGAAAAGCCTCGAGAGCATTTATACTTCATTTGGCTTGGAGCATTGACTCTCCTTGTCGGGGGTGTGTATACATGTCTCAACGTTTGTGTTTTGCTATGCTCATGCGATCTTGAACTCTAATCCTCGTCTCGTCCCTCGTGGACCTCCATCGTCGGGCGAAGCATTTCATAATCCTACTACAATACCCTCGCTTCCCCTGGGCAGCCGGAGAATAGGAAGAACACAGAGGGAACGAAACCATGGCGCCACTTGCGAACGAGAACCGTCTCGTCGAGACGATCCACCAGTCCCTCCCCGTAGACACCACAGCGCCCTACTCACCCTCCACGCTCCGGGGCAAGACCATCCTCCTCACAGGCGGCTCATCAGGGCTGTACGTTTTCGCCCCCCTCCCCTTTACATATATGCCCTCAAGCCTCAGGAAAAAGCCCGGTCTCAAAGCCCTCTTTCTGTTATCCAACCTCCCCCCCCCCCTCCCCACGAGAACCTGACCAACCTACTCACTGACTTCTCGCTCTACACAGCGGCGCAGCCTTCGCCCGCCACTGGGCCTCTCACGGCGCAAACCTCATCATAGGCGACATCAACACGCCCGCGGGCGAAGCCCTTGCCGCTGAGCTGCGGGCGACCACGGGCTCGCCGCACCACCACTTCGTCCACTGCGACGTGACCTCGTGGCCCTCGCAGGCCGCGCTCTTCCGGCGCGCCGCCCGGGAGCTCTCGCCCACGGGAGAGCTCGACGCCGTGGTCGCGTCGGCGGGGACCACGGACCGGAACGGCGCGACCACGGGCAAGGGGTTCGAGTGCCCACCCGCGGCGCTCGACGGGCCCGACCCGCCGGCGCCCGACCTCGGGTGCCTCCAGGTCAACCTCGTGGGGATGATGTACACGGCGCACCTGGCGCTGTTCTGGCTGCAGCAGGACGGCCCCGACCCGCCGGGCAGCGGCAAGGCGTACGAGGACGGGCGCGAGGACGGGCGGGACCGGCACTTTCTCATCATCGGCTCCTCGGCGGGCCTGTACCCGCTCCCCGGCGTCCCCGAGTACGTCACCTCCAAGCACGGCGTGACGGGCCTGTTCCGCAGCCTGCGCACGCTGAGCTACCGCCAGGGGGTCCGCGTCAACATGCTGTGCCCCTACTTTGTCGACACGCCCATCCTGCCCAACCGCGCCGTCGCCATGCTCTCGGGCCTGGGGCTGGCGCGCGTGGACGATACCGTCGACGCCGCGACGCGGTTCATGGTGGCCTGCTCGGGTGGTGGAGGGAGCGCCGCGACGAGGATCGCTGGGCGCGCGCTGATGGTCGGCCCGCGCATGAGCCTCCTGCGCAAGGTCCTGCCGGACGGCGAGCTGGGCTACGAGGACGTCGAGGTCGCGGACAGGGACGACGGCGACCTGCAGGGGCAAGACGTGCTGGTGGACACCGACGTGAGCGCACAGAGGGGCCAGGCAGTATGGGAGCTCTACGCCCACGACTACGACTCGGTCGACTTCTTCATCCGGCGGTATATCCGGCTCTTAAACACCGTCGCCAAGGTTAAAGGGTGGGTTGGCTTCTGGAAGGACCTGTGGCACGCGCTGTTTGTGCGAGAGAGGCCGAAGAGCGCCAGGGCGAGGGTGTGAAGGGCGACGAGGACGAGATGGTCGATGGGCTCGGCGCGACGGGGAAAAGTATTGGAAATGTGGAGAGTGTGATAAATGTTGTACATACTTTTGAGTACACAACGCAACGCAGGCGAGGCTGATACATGCAGCCCGTGCGGAAGCCACTACGGCAAGGGTCAGCTCACACAGTGTGGTTGGTGTTGGTAATCCTCCATGCTTGAGCCACAAGGCTTCCTTCATTGGAGGTGTTTTACAGGGTCGATCGACGGGTTCCTGGGACCTGCGGCAGCGGCCTTGCAGGTGCAACAAGATACTTTACTTGGTTGACCATCATCGCATCGGTACCGTGCACGACATGGAATATGACATGGCAAATATCGAACCTCGGAGCAGTCCATTCGAATTCACACTACTCTCATGACAAACTAACCCGAACTAAACTTCTAACGTGTGAACAAGGACGATAATTCCAACCATCCCGAAACCGCTGTAGTGCCTGATGTCCAAGCAGGGACGGACCACCAGCGGTAGCCGGGACCGGAAGATATTGAGAACGCCGCCGCCGCCAAGGTATAGTGCGTGGCCAATGCTTGATGCATTCAGGCACATGGGAAAGATACATGACCTTTCCCGCTCAAAAACTTGCGGCCGGTGGCAAATGCCGTACTCTGGAGTGATCCCTAGCTCCGAACCGTCTTTGCAAAAACCCCAAAACGCCATTTCTCCATTTCATCGAGGACGTGAGATGGCTCTCCGCTGGTAGTATAATAGGAATGCCATTGAAATTTCGGTCAGAACCGAGCTGGTGTCAAGGACTGCTGTGACGCTGGGGGCGGCCGTGTCATGTTGCTTGCCAACATCGCCGGTTGATCCGCAAAGCCATCCGTCACGATTGGCTCATGTAAGCGGGTCGTTGAAAACACCAGAACAAACGCGCGAAACTGCATCATTTGTGTTCACAGTTTCTGGCCAAATGGTCCGCCTCCGGGAAAGTATGATGCTTGGGTATGGAAAATGTGCCGCCGCCTATCAATGCGTTTTCCTTCCGCGCCGAGTGATGAGATCTTTCCTGACAGAACGCAAAGCTAAAATCGTCCACCCGCCAATCTTTTATGTGTGTTTTTGTTTTGAAAACCAGAATGTTAATAGTGATGTCAGCTCCAATGTCGCTCAACGTCCAGTGGTATCCCGCTCCCTTGCTGTGCTTCATTTTGATGCCCCGTGTGACCGTGTCTTGTAGAGAAATTGATGGCTTGTGCTGAGGGCGAAACAGCAGGATGAACTCTCTAAGCCCGGCCCAAAGACTCGCCATTCTTTGTATGTCGTACGCCGCGAACCGTAGTCGATTATGCGAGGCCCCAGAACTCCGTGCGCTACCCCGTAAAAATGTATGGCCTGGATAAAACAAATCGACCAGAGCCCTGCCTGCGAACAAAGGCTTGTTGTGCCATCGAAGGAGTCGTGACAAGCCCATGCCCCAAGATGCGCCGTGCTGCCCATATCCATTTTCCATGAGGATGACGAGAGCTGGGTGTCCCCTTAGCTCATCAACTGCGTTTGATGTGAAATAAACCGTAATCCGTTAACTCCGACCGTGTCTTGCGCCGCCCATGTCGTACCATTTGCCCGTCCGTGAATAGTCAACGGGGAAGGGGAATCTCGTGCAGTAACGAGAATGAATCCAGCGCGTTGTCTGCGCACCCAAGCTCTCATCGACGTGCCGAAGACAAGTCATCCACATACCAAAATAATACAAAAAGTATAGAAGAGCCAAAGAGAAAATGAGAAAGAAAGGATCGAGAAAGAAGGGCAAAAAATAGAACACGTCGTCGGAACGAATAGTCAGGTGTACAGTAGAACTTTTGACCGCGAGACGTCGCGACTGGAGACCGCTGCGCGAAGAGGTCTTTAGAATTGCCGGCGCGCCCACCTTGCTGAGCCATTAGTGAAAGGGTCGAAGGTAATTGAGGCTCCGTTCGCAGACGGGAAGGGGACCGAGCCAATGGTCGCCCCATTCGAAGTTGGAAACGGGCTGGAGCCATTCGTATACGCGTTTGCGCCACTGGTGCCCCCGTTTGAATTTGCGTCTACTCCGTTCGATGTGGGCATCGCGTTGTTGAAGAAGGGACCAGCTGAAGCCCAAGGATCTCTCCCGAAAGAAGACCCATTACCCAAGCCAGGTACGTTTGGGTTGTTGCCGTTGCTGGTTGGTGGTACATAGGACGGGTTGCCGTTGACCACACTCGATGTAGAGTAAGAACTCGCCGACCGGGTGGCACCGAGCCCCGGAGGCATCCGAAGTCCGGGAGGAGGGTTGACTCCAGAGCCCCCGTTCGTGTTGTGATTTGCCATGCCATTCATACCGCTCATCGAGCCAGCGGGACCTTGTCCAGGTTGTGGGTTAGCTCGGACACCCAAGGGATTCTTCGAGAAGCTCAGCCGGATACCGCCCTTCTTGCTGTTGGTAAGCGTAAACCCGTACAGCTCCTTCAGAGTTTTGGTTGCGCATGTGATATCGTCGAACTCGACAAAGCACATGGGGCCGTTGGGCTTGGTTCGGAAGCACATGCGTCTGTAACCACGCTGTGATGCAAACAGTCTTCTGAGCTCGTCTTCTGATGCGTCCATGGGCAGGTTACCAACATAGAGGGTATTGCATGGTGGGTTGTGATCGGCAGGATTCGCAGGCGGCGGCGCACGGAGTTGAGTGCGTCCATTCACTGTCAGATAGGTGGACTGCAAATATCCCATGTTGCCGTTCGGAGCGGTTGGTGACATGGCGTGGTTGGCGTTGGGAAAACCCGAAGCTGGTGGATACATCATCGACTGACCACGCTGGCCCGTTGACATCCCATTCGTACCGGTGTTAAGGGACAAACCTGTCATTTGCGCAGACAGGGAAATATGAGGTGCAGTCGCACGGCGCTGTTGGGTCGAGTATCCTGTCTCTGCGAATGCGACAGGATTGTTGATTATGTCACCAGTATCATCGTCGTCCGTGGCATCGTTGATGAGAGACTTGCTGGTCGCCCGACTTCGGTCATTGAGCGGGTTGCCGACCTGCGAAAGCGGAGAGAAGACATGTCTCTGGAGATAGTTGGCTTCGCCGTAGGGCAGTGTGCCGTTGGGAGGTGATGTTTTGGCGAGTGGAGCAAAAGCCGACTCGAACCGAGAACCTTGCAATGCCGCCGCGTCGGGCGAGGTCGTGGACGAAGGGCCGCTGGACGAGGAGCCAGAACCTCGACCGGAGGAGCGAAACTCGACTACCATGCCGTTCTTGCGGTGAAGAGCGTTCTGAACGCTCCACGCGGCGCTGGGCGACGTGAAATGCAGCACAGCTGAGCGGCTGCTTCCCGCCGATTCATCTTGAGGAGCCCTCAGCTCGATGCGAGTAATGTATTGCTCGTCCGAACGGCACAAGTAGCGCACGTAGTGTTCGTTGGCGTCCTCTGGGAGGCCGCGAATGTGAAGGGTGGCCTGGAGGTCCTCTGAAGGAAGGCCGGCGTTTCCTGGCCCGTCGCGGTCGAGATCGCGCCCGTGTAGGTAGCCGAACGTCAGGTACGCCGACTGCGTAGGATTGAGAGTAGACGCCGCCATGGGAGCGTTCGTGGTAGGGGCCGGCGCGGTCGCGGTCGCGATTGAGTTCGTCGTCGCAATGGTGTTGTTGTGGTTGGAGGCGGGCGGGCCGATGGGGCTCGTCTTCGTCGCTGTCGATGGCTGCGGGGCACGTGAATAACCGTATGACGGCGGCGATGTCGACTCTCCGGAGCGCTGTTGCGACTGCCAGTGCTGAAAATGCTGCTGGCTCAACTCCTGGAGTTGTTGTTGCAGAGCCATTACTTGCGACGACTGGACAGTGTTGGTATTGGGGGCGCCTGCTGCGCCGTTGGTATTGACCGAATCTCGATCCATGAGTCGCGTTGCATGCAGCACAGCCCTACAGAGAACCTATGAGAGACGGTGACAGTGGGCGACGATCGCGAAGATCGAATCAGATGCAGGTGAACGAAATGTGGAGATTGATGGTCGCGGTGCCTGGACCGAGTCGCGAGGGTCAAGGTAGTTTGATAGCGACGTCAAAGGCCTGAAAGATGATGAATAGATAAATTGCCGGATGCAGGCGACCTGATGCCTCGGGTCTTTCTTTTCTTGTTGGGCCAAACCCAATGTCGCCCGAGACGCGTAGGGGGTTGGTCGCGATGAGAAGTACACGAATGCAGGGCAGGGCTGCTGTCGCGGCGCGATAGAGAATAGATGGATGGTGACGAGGCGCGCAGGAATGCACGTCGCAGATCGTGAGGGAGATGGTCGCGAAATTGTCTCGCAGTTTGCGTGAGTGATGGAAATGTCGCAGATGGTTGTAGTTAAGAAGGTAAAAGTGGGCGCAAGAATGTGCTCTGTTCTTGCCTTTTTTGTTTGTCCTTCTTCTGAATTAGAATAGGAAGGGAGGAAGAAATGGGTGGGGACGGACGGTTTGACTTGTGTGTGTGTGTGTGCAAGAGTGTGTGGGAGGGGTGGTCGATAGAAAACGCGGGATGGAGGAAGGGGAACGGGGGATGGTATGGGATGGGGATACGGAAAACAGGGTAGGGCTTTGGTCGAGATTGAGGAAAAGACGGGTACGGATAGAGCAGAGCCACATGCGCGGAGGGACCGTACTCGACACGACTTGGACTCGACTTGACTTGTTGGGGTTTGGGGAGGGAGGGGAGGGGAGGGGAGGGGGAGCTGGAGCGGCGCGACAATAAGGCGTACCTGGGCAATAATAGCACCGTATAGTATGAAGCACGGAGCTTCGCTATTACGGTTCGGTGTGGGCGGGTGTCCCTATGCCTGTTTGATGCAGGTCCTGGGGTGGGAGCTGCCCAACCTGAGTGAAGGCCTGGAGGGGAGGACGGATGCAGAGGTGTGGAAAGAGAGGAACAGTGACAGTACTATAGGAGACGTGCAGGAGAGCAAACTGCTGCAGTGTCGCAGCGGGATGAGTTCCAGGCTGTCGCAGGTGGGATGTTAGACGGCGCTCCGGAAAGTCAAAATATGGGGTGCCAGGTACGGGAATCGAGGCGACAAGGATACGCCTTGCTTGACAGAGAGAGCGTGCTTAGCGGGCCTGGCAGGTGTTGCAGGCAGGTAGGTAACGAGGTAAGGTGGCCTGGGACTGGGGGAGTCTCAGCACGCCCGAGCCGGCCTCGTCCTGGGAGATGCGATGCGAGGCGAGGCGATGCGATGCGATGCACAGCGTAGACGCAGCGCAGTACAGCGCAGTACAGCGCAGGCTGGGGCCCTGGGCGGCCTGGAGGAGAAAAAAGGTTCCCAGGGGGGGTGCTGCGGTGCGGTAGCCGTAGTGGTAGGGCAGGGCCTGGCAGTAGACGGCAGCGCGTGGGAGCGTTGATTGGTACAGTGCGATACCACGCTACGAGAACCTTGACCAAGGTTTGTACTGCAAGCCGCGCACTCCGCTTGGCCTTGAATGAAGTACCACTCAGAGGGTGCGCGCTAGAGGCCGACGGGGGACGAGGGATGCCCAGTGCCGGGGCAGGATTCCGGGAACAAAGATAGATAGACCGCCGTCGAAGCTTGGTATTTGCTGTGTGGTACACAGAACTGTGCTGATGATGAATCCCCCTGTGTGACAAGATCGATCGATGAAATGTCGGTGATGGTAGGTTGACGGAAGCGAATCATGGAGGTGACGATAGGGAGAAGGAGGAGGACGAGAAACCGCAACGGCGGGAGGTGTTTGGGATGCTTGATGCGGCTACAGGTGATGCTGTAGATGGAAATGTCGTTGCTGTGTTTAAACGAGTGGCAGACGAGTGGTTGGATGGCGCTGTCCACTGTGTCTGCATTCTTGTGGTGCGGGTGCGATACAAGTCGAAAGGCTGTGAAGGCTGCGCGTTGTCGTTGGGTCGTGGTTGACGGGGTTCTGATTGTCGAGGAGGCGGGTGGATGTGGGAAGCTTGGAGATTGGTAGATTGGTAAATTGAGATTGAGGTTGCAGCTGGGGGGTGGTGGCTTGTGGAGGGTGTCTGTGGTGGAACGAGGGTGGAAGGGTTGGAACAGACAGAAGGGTCGGTGGGTTTTCGCCAAACAGACTGAGGTGGGCGTTCAGACCCTCACACCCAAAATGATCATCTAAGCTGCAGGGCCCTGAGAACGCTAGCCGATCTGGTATCCTTGAAACCTGTCATGGTCAGGTAGTCAGTGACAGGCTGGCCCTCTCCAAGGAAGGTTCAAGCCGCTGGAGCCGGGGAGTGCGTGCAGCTAACGTTAACTCGGAGTACGCCGTCACAACACCAGGCGCCCGTGACAGCACATGTGCTTTCTGATATTAGACCCGTGCCATCTGCGACACCCAAAGTTCCTCCTTCCGTGCGGCCCGGTACATGGGTGGCCATGCTGCCACGATGGGTCACCTCTGTGTCCTGCAGGAAGGAGCCGGGGTGCGGCGGTCCAGAACGCCCTGTTCTCGCAACGGCAGCTGCGAGCACCAGCACACACTGCACACCACCTGCAAATGCCGATATTTTGATGGCCTCTGCCCTGACTTCAAGCTGTCATTTACTTGGGTTCGTCTCCAAGGGAAAGTCGATGGTACTGAAAGGTACCACCGGCATCACCCTATGGTCTATGAAGCGCATACATACAAAGCACATCGCGACTGGACGGTACGTGGGCGGCGCACACGATAATTTTGTTACTGGAGAAGTGTGAAATCGCTGACCAATCAATCACGCGGACCGAGAGACGATGTCTAAGTACAGGGTACGGATACATCGCACTGTGTAAATACAGTGCACTCGGAGGAAGGTGCAACACAAGACTGAATTAACTGCTTGCCCGGTGGTTTATTTGCCTGGAGCATACAATAGACTATCCCCGCTTTGGTTCGCTTCAGCTTTCTTTGTTCTGACGTCGACCTCGATGCGCCTTTGTTTGATCCTGTGCTGAAATCCGCACACACTTGTTCTCACATACTCTCTCGCACACTCACCGACCACCCACACCCACACATACTACGTACACACTAGACTCGGTGACGGCAGCCATCCGCCCAAAGTTTTGTCTCAGATCAACCGACAGACGCTTGCCCTCATCGAGGTACTGCCACCAGACAGGTCATTTTCGTACAAGTCGAATCAGATCGGCCCAGGCCATGTGTCTCGGGAGGCCGCAGCAGCTCTGAAGGTTGTTGAGCGAGATGGCCGACACTTGATAATCATGGCCAGGAACTTTGAACGAGCGAGGAACTAGCACAATTCTGGAGACGCGACGCGATATTGGCTTCGGCGCATGTCGAGTCTAGCACGAAGAATCAAATGAAAGAAGAGGGGGGGGGGAAGACCCAGCAGACCGGTGAAGCACGGCCTCACACCCTCTCTGAACTTAGTCCACCCACCTGCACCGCACTGGTTATCTGGCCAGTTGTATACGTCCCCGGCTGCCTCGCGAACTGGCGGTGCACTGTGTAATGTGCACTGTGCACACCGCACACCTTCGGACAAGACGTCAGGCTTCCTGCGCTTGAGCCTATGTTGTTGCATTGCTGCATTGCTGCATTGCGCTTTGCTCATCTCATGTCACCGCGTCTTGCCTCTTCACTTCCATTTGGGACTCTTTCACGTATCGCAATACTGACCGACCGTTTGTAGACCTTCTGGGCGTGCTTAGCACTCAGGAGATGGTTGATATGACAGCTCACGTCTCGGCGCTCGACGGCGGAAGATGCCGCAGTCTTGCAAAACGGGTCCCGCCCTGCCTCGTCCCGCACAGATACAAAGACATGAGCCGCTTGCCGTGGGGGACTTCATCGTCTTTGTCACGCGCCGCTCGGGAGTTCGTTGGCCTGCACTACCTAGGTACCAACAGTGAGAGTGAGAGCCTAGTTGACTCCGCTCCTCTCAGAAGGATTGCGCCGCAGGGAAAGGACAAGCTCCTCCATCATAAGTATGACGGCTTGAAATCGTCATCCTCACGGGGGGCCTAGTGTGCCCGAGACCACCCACGCCTTCACCTGTGGCCCTGGGATGATAGCGATGACCCTGGTCTAGCGCCAACGTGCTTTGGTGGGCAGGGTGGATGGGTGGTGGGCCAGCTGCCGGGCCTGCCAGGGCTGCTAGGCCCCGCTCGGCTCAAGTCCCGGCACTCTGCTCAGTCTCTGCCCCGTGCGTCGCTCCACTCCCACACTGGCAAATTGTCGGACCTTGTCAGGTCTGATCTACAGGAGCCTCACTTGGCAGGTTCCTGAGGCGCACTTTGCTTCTATGCTGAGCTGCTGCTGTGTGCCGCCGCCATACCATTTGCGACACTGGACTACTCGGTCGCTGGAGTTCTCAAGATCAGTTTACCTCTCGGGTCCGCGGGAAGCTGCGACGTACAAACTTCCGTCGTTACTCCAAACTGGTCCGACCGTCTTGTCGCTATTGGCGCGAGGCTTGCCAGATCATGAACGTCGTGGAAATATATCTGCACATGCCTTGAAATGCTCCGAGTCCCGTTGAGAAAAACAAGTGCGTGCATCCCACGCCGGAGTCACCTGGCAAGCATCCCAGCACATCTGTCAAAATCCCGCGCTGTGTGGTAGTACAAAGACCTGCCTCTCACCACTCTGCGTCACGTTCGAGGCCTGCAGATCAACTGCACGTCTTTGCAACACTGCAGTCCAGTCCAGAGTCACCCAGCGATCCCGTGTCTAAGCCTAAGGCACCCCGTTGCTCGCCTATCTTCTTTAGCGATCTCGAGACCCTTGAGATGGGCGGAAGAGGGACAAGATGATACTCGCGAATCCGTGTTTGATGATCGTCCAAAGTCGCAAGTGTCGCTCCCCGGGCTGCTTGGACCTGGAAGTTTTGACAGCCGGCTAGTCCCCGACGCCCAAACAACGCTGGGGAGCCCAGCCTACAGGGGGAGTCCTGACGGCCTTGTGATCTCCAAGCTAAAGACCCGACAACAGGCCGTTTCCCTCGCCTGCTAGGGCCTTCAAATGACATTCTTTTGAAAGTGGACTGGCTGTTTGATACAGATTAATAACAGAGCAAGATTATCGGTCGGTCGCGCACCAGACTGGACAGGGCGCCATTGGTGATTCCGGGGATCATCATTTGCCCTCCATTTTTCGCAGCCCAGGTCCAATGCCGACGCGGATGGTCACTCTTGCGACAAGCACTTTTGGCACGTTAAGCCCTAGCCCCTCCATCCCGCCTGGGCCATGACTTTCTTCTTCGCGCGGGCCATGGCGCCATTTCCCTTGCTTGTGCTCTACTGTACAGCCTGCTGGTCTGTCGCATGCCTCGGCCAGAGGGCTGCGCGAGCTACTTTGTCTATATCTGCTGGCGGTCGAGTCGCCGGCCCCATTGGGCCGGACGTGGGCCGTGCAGGGCCACTACTGCACATTGCGAGGGTCTTGTCCCGCTGAAACAGGTGTGTCTGGGCAGATTGGCCCGATCCGAATTGTCGGTGACAGACACGGCGGGGTGTATGGTCGGATCGGGATGAGCAGACTCTGCCCGTCAGCACGGCAGTAAGGTGTTGTCTCTTGTTGGAGACAGCTTACGCTGTCTTTCTGTGGATGTACGGTCCATCACCCCTGAGGCACATGTTTGTTTCCTCTGGGAATATTCGTCCCGAGGTAAGCCACCCCTTCACCTGAATGGCACCTAGAGAAGATCGCCCTGCTCTACCCACGCGGCTGGTTTCTCGCTTCGCGCCTTGCCGTCTGTCAAAACAAAAACCCCCCCTGGCGCGCCGCCAAGCAATCTGCACACTGCACTGCACAGGCAGACAGGCTGGCCACCTGCCGTGCTGCCGTGTCCCTGGTTGTGCAGTGTGTGTGTGTGTGTGTGTGTGTGTGTGGCCTCCTTGGCCGTGAAGGACCTGCATGATTTTGTCTGTGCGCAACCACAAGTCTGCTTGCCTAGCAGTCGCCGCGTGCACAGGGGCGGAGGACCGCGTACCGACAGGCTGGGGCGCACCTCGTGGCCATCACTTGGGGGGACGGAAGGCACACACCTGTTATGGATTTTACCTACCGCCGAGGTGGTTCTACGAGAAGCCCGTTAGACAAGGCTGAGGACGCGCCCCATAGACTATCCAGGACCCGCCGTACACGTCGATCAGATCGATTGTTTGTGGATCCGGGGCCCCGATGGGTGCCCGCTCTTCCGGGTGGAGTCTGGGGGAGGATGTCGTTCGTGCGATGGCGACAGACCCTAACCCGGCCGACTTCACTCAAGGCCTAGCGTGAGGTGGGTCCTCGAGATGAAACTTGGAAATTATGGGTGTGGTCTGGGCAATATGTATGTATTCACTGTCACCAACATGCCTCTGTTCCAATGTTCTCTTGTCACCGAGCTGAGCTGAGCCAGACGCCCTGAAATGCTGGCTGCTCAGAGGATGCACGGACAACAGATGGGAAATAAACGGCGAGTTTACCTCCTACTACGTACGTATGGGGATACAGCTGGTTGCGCACGATCATTGGGAGCAAACCGTCCGTCCCAAGTCTATGTCTATACCCTTCGGCCCTTTCCTCCTTTTCCTTTTTTTTCTTCCTCTCTTTCTTTCTTCCTTTTTTTTTTTTTGTGTGTTTTTTTTTGGGTTAAATCTCACACGTCGTTCGATCGCCCGAGATCAGTGCGTACGACATGTGGTCGCGCTAATTCTCTCTGCCGGCAGATGGACTGTGCGACTCTGCTGTGTCCCCGTCCACGCGGCCCAATGGTGGTGGACATATATATAGGTCTAGAGCCCCCTTTTGAAATAGATCAGATGAGTGAATCTTCCGGAGTGCTCTCATTACATCCTAATCATGCTCTCGAGAACTCAAGCCTCGAAAGCTGCATTTCGAAGGAAAGTAACTTGACAAGTCGCGGCCGCCCCGCCGGCGAGATCAGCCCTACTATGACGCGGTAGCGTGTCAAAAAACACTTTGATTGTTTCTTTTTTTTTTCTCCCCCGACCCCTCGCCCTGGCACACAGAGCCTTGCAAGGTCTACGAGGGTACAGATAAAATGCTGGCCTCGCTTCAGCGTTCGGACGAAGACACAAGCCTTTGGTGGGGAGGGGGGCAAGTCGTACGGGAGTGGGTGATAGGGGACAAACATACGCACCGCCCTCATGATCACCATGACGTCTGACGGACCGAGGAGGCGGGGAACTTGGGCCTGAGATCTTCTTCTTTGACGCTCGACTCAAACACTGATGCTGCGCTTATCCGAGCTGCCTGCCCCCCCCCCCCGGCTGGTGGGCTTCACCAGGACTTTGACAACGATGAAGGTGTTGTAGGTCAGCCTTCATCGATCGCCGTCACGACCTCAGTCTCGAAACACAACTGTGAACTGAGAAGCCTTCAGAAGCAGGTCTTGATCTTGATTTGAGGCTGCTAGATTCAAGTCCTTCCTTGAAACCGACCCCTCCTGCCCGTAGCTGCTGCCATCATGAACGACGTCCCAGGTGCCGGGCACGTCACCTTCGAATACAATCATCGGAATCGAGATCGCCACCGCGGATATGGGCATTATGGCCGCCGTCGGTACCCCGTTTTTGACTACAGCGACTCTTCCTCCTCGGACTCCGACTCGTCGTCGTCGTCGTCGTCGTCCTGCGATAGCGATTATCCCGTCTACTACCACCGCAACCACCACCATGCGCGACGACGAGGACACGGACACCACCAACCCCACAACAATGTGCCTCTGCTTCTGCCAAACGGCCAGCCCGTGGTCGCACGAACAAATCGCGTCCTAGCCAACGTCGTCCGCCCTCTCGTCCCGTATCAGCCGCGCAACTACGGCTACCGCCGGCTACATGTCCAAGGCGGCGGCGGCCGCCACCACCACCAGCAGCAGTGTGATTCCACGCACGGCCACGGCCACAGCCACCACACTACACGCTCGCCTCGGCGTTGTATCCTGACGCGAATCGGCCGTGCCATCGTCGGCGACCCGCCTGATCGATGTCGCTGCGGACAGAGGTGGTCCGCTTGTGTTGGTGGTTGCGATGGGCCGCGGTCGAGATCTCGGTCGCGGAGCCCGATGAGGCATCGCGAGGAGGAGTACTGGGGTCATGGGACGCATGTAAGCGCTAGCATTTTGTGACTTGTCTTTCTTGTGGTCTACATGCTGACCGAAAAGCAGAACTGGGCATATGGTCCACCTGGGGCCGTCGGTGGTAACGACAATGCCGGCTGGCGGGATACGCCGTGGGGCCGTGCAAACAACAACAGTGACCCGTCAAATCCTTACAATCTTGGCCCAGGCGGGGTCGTCGAGGAGATCGAGGAGGGTGGCACGTTGCCCGCCAATCCAACAACCGTCACCGTAGCAGCAGCAGCCGATGTCGGCGCGTCGCACAGCGGCTGCGGAAAGAAACGCCACCGCAGCCGCCACCGCCGCCCCGACAACAGGGACTTGTTGCGGCAGTACGCAGACTACGTGCGGGGACGGGACCGAGAGGAAGGGCTGTTGGATCTGGTGGACCGGGAGCGGGACCGGGAGCTAGATCGGGACATGGTCGATCGGGAGACGGCGATCCGGCGAAACTCCAAGATGTTGTCTCTGCTGGATCGGGAGAGGGAGCGCGATCGGGGTGAAACAGATGTGATGGATCTATTGGATCGGGAGTTGAGCCGGCGGCGAGAATTGAAACCGGCAGATAACCCTACGAACAAGTCGCAGCTGAGGAAGGAGTCGGACAATAGTGACGAGGACGGGCTGAGAGCGGAGATCAAGGCGTTGAGGAAGGACTTCAAGAAGCTGATGAAAAGCCCGCCTGTGATACGAGGCGGCAAAGGCCCGAAGCCAGGCGGAGGCGGTTCCTCAAGTAACAATGCTGCTGGCTCTCGGTCATCAGGTCAGAAGAAAGCACCTGCTGCTCAAAAGATCGAGTTCAGTCGCGAAGAGAATAGGCATAGAGGTAGAAGATATGGCGGCAAGGGCGATCGAGGCGATGGCAGTGATTCTTCGACGCCAGAACCGGGCGATCGACTTGTCACTACTGGTCGGATCTCCACGAAGACATCGTCAAGAGATGATGGGTCTGATGCGTCTGGCTCGGAAGAATTTTGAAAACATATGAACTGCTAAATGTAGAATCTACATCTACTGCGTCGGCTTCCAACGCATGTTGATTTGCTTCCTGCGAATCTGATGCGGATGTTTTAGCAAGACGAATTGTTTAAGACGGGTGCGAGGATTACTTACGATGGGACCCAACACCAGCACGCCAGCCATCAATGCCGCCACCGTTCCGACGAGGGTCACCTTGTTGAACCCCTTTCCGAGAATGTCAAACACGAAACTTGGTGCCACTCGAGTTCCAAAAATGTCAATGCCGAATGCAAATACCAGACTCGTGCTCTCAACTATGGCAGGAGCTGTGATGATCTTCTGGACTCCAAGCACGTCCCGTTCGTGAGTGATAATCAGCTTGGGGTCAATCTCGATGGCAGGGTGGTACTTCATCAGTCCTTCTTCAGCCTCGATCGGTGTGGGGTCACGGCCGACGACTCTGCGTGGCTCGAGCAGCATACGTGGAATGCCATAGATGCCGTGCGTCTCGGGCAGGTAGGCAAGAAGTTGCCGTGAAGAGATGCCTTGCCTTGTCTCGGTGATAGCAAGAGCAGAGACCGGCGCCGCAACAATGTACGTCTGAGAGACAACAGATGGCAATGGTGGACCGGTGGGGATATCGATGGGCTCTAGAGATGAGTAGTTGGCGGAGTCGCCCAATGGACCCCTGTCATTTGCAAGTTCGGACTCGTACAGATCAGAGACGACCAGCTGATATCCCTTCAGAAACTGCGCTGGATTTTCTCTGAGAGCATACTGTCCGTAGAAGGAGCATGCAAACCAGTTCTCCGACATTGCGCAGTGAACAGGCTTCCCTGTGTCGACACCCTCATATGTAGCCGAGAAGAGAATTTGTCCGGACACGGTGTCCAGCAGGTAGGTCGCCAGCGTGGATGCAGCGTCGTCAGTGGCGGCAACGACCATTGTGTTAAGATTCAAATACTTGTACTTGACTCGGCGATCTCCCAGCACGCGCCCGATCGAGGCGACCGGATCATGAGGTGGCCGTGAAGCAGTGTGAACGATGCGCTGCGAGCTTGGGAGGGACAAAGTCCACGCTGTCTCCTCGCTTGAATGGGCACCGTCGACAACGAACTTCAGACCTTTGAGTTCGCCGTCTACACCCCGGACCACAATGGTCTGTTTGGGAGCCCAGGTTGCCGGAATGTCGCCGATTTTGCCGTCAAGACCTACCGACAACAGAAACTTGCCCGAGGGTGTATCGACGGACGCCGTGCTCTGAACAGGAGGCCAGGATCCTGGAGGCATGGATTCGATAATTTTTCCTGAGATGGTCTTGACGATGCTGTATTCACCCGCTGCGCCACGGATGGTGACATGTCCCTTGACATCATCGACATCCATACCTTTCACATCCCAGTCTTCAGCAGGAGCCGATGTATGAACTTTTTGCGTCCACAACATCTTTCCGTGGTCGCCCGCATTGAGACCATAAATTCGGCCTCGGCGGGTGGCGACGACGACGAGCTTGTTAAAGCCAAAGCTGTCCCTAAAGAGACCATCCTTCTTCGACCCTTCTGTACCAAGAATACTGCTGATGAAGCGTTGGGGGATGGAGCCCAGATAGCTTGGCAGATACTGTAGGTCGTCGAAGTGTCGCTGCACGCGATGCACATACGCGGAGAGGGGGTTGCTGTGGGCCTCAGCCTCAAGCGACTTGACAAGATCCTCGGATTCGGGAATCTCAGCCCAGGTTGCAGCCACAGCGGCACTCAGCCCCTCGGGGCGCGACCATCCTGACTCGCCATTGCGGAAGAGAACCCAGTCGTCAGCATCAGTAACAACGGCGGCACGGACAGCGAAATCAGCGGCAGACTTCTTGATGACTTCGGCAACGCTATGTACGGCGCCTGCGGTGTAGTTCCCGGTCTTCAGTTCCCATCGAGCCAGGATCGAGTGCGAGGTGGAGGAGACCAGGATCATCTCGGTGTCGGTGACGCGCGTGAAGTATACATTGGCGCCATCCGAGCTGGTGGACACAGCGCCCGGCCCTGCCAAGTGAGGAAGGTCATAAGCTTGCTTGATGGCGTTGCTCTTGAGGTCGATGTGATAAACCTCGGCTTTTGTGCCAATCTTGGTCCTGCTGTAGACAAGGAAGTGCGGCTGCGACTGTGCCAAGTAAGGCGCGTGGATTTCCACGGAAGTGGTGTCTGCAACCAGAGGAAACTCCTGGGTATTCTTCGTGCCCAACACGTTGACTTTCAGCTTCTTCGTAGAGTCATCTGTCCAGGCGACGATTGGTGCGGCAGAATTTGAGCCGACGAACATGACATCCTTCTCGCTCTTAACATCGCCCTTGGTGCCGATGGAGATCTCATCCAGACGTTTACCTGTGACCACGTCGAGAGCAGTCACCTTCAGACTGTATGATAAGAGGTTGCCGTGCAGACTAATGACGAAAAATTTGTCGTTGTTCGTGCTGACTTGCAAAGGGAGGTCCTTGGTCGTCTCCTTGAACTCCCAGATGACACGTCCCTCGGTGCTCGATATCCGCCTAAGTGTCGTAGAGCCGTCTTCGTTGTACAAGGCCAGGACATCTTTGCGGCCGCTCTCTGTGCCCTCCGTGATCTCGAGATCCTTGACCTCGCCGGCGAAATCCAATGCCCACAGGTTGCGGCCGCTTATGGCCTCCCAAGCTTGTACGGAGTTGCCGTAGGCGCTCGCGATCCACGTCTCGCCGTCTCCAGCTCTTAGGTGACCACCGCCATTTGTAATATTGCCGCTGATCAGCTGTCTCCACACCACGCCACCGCTGCCTGGATTGACCGCGCCGAGGACTCCGACGTCACTGAGGGTGTATAGCAAACTGGCCTTGTCGTCCGGCCGGGGCTTGTGAAACAGGGTCGTCTCGCGTTGAGGCAGTCCGATGAGGTCGAAGTGGAAGTCGACATCACCAACCTCATCTCGAAATACGGCTCGGACGGCTGCGGGTAGCGCGAAGAGGCCGACCAGGGTGGAGATGGAGGGCAGGATCATGTTGGCGGGCAGCGCTGGTCGGGCCTGTCTCGGGGGATCTGGGAGAGGATGGTACTTGTAAGTTACTCCATAGAAAATGGCGATCAACCTCAGACGGGACGAGAGCCAGTGTGGGTTTCGTGGTGAAAGATTATGCGGCGTATCGCGAGCAGAATGGAGTGCTGTAAGGGAACATTTGACGTCGAGCGCGACGTCGGGAAGCTTCACAGCTTGTCGTCAGCTGGAGCTTGGTGATTACGTAAGTGACGTTGAGCATTTCCCCCCCCCCCCCCGCCCTCCAGCTCCGAGCAACCTTCGCTTCTCTGTTCACTTCCATGGCCCCAGGTCCGTCTTCAAGTATTCCCACCTCATCCATAGCGAGGCGACTGGAGACTCAGTGCTGGCGAGGTGAAGAAATCATCAAATTCCCAAAGCAAAATATTCACTTGGACGGTACTTGGCTGAGATCAAACGCACCGCAACCGCAGCCCGTAGTTTTTAGCTTTGGACGGTGGACAGAAGATCATCGACATCAAGCGACCGAGTACTGGAGGAGTTGATGGATCGTTCGAAGCAACTCTCAACTACAGGCTTCTTTCATTGAAACAAACTCGCATGTTCAGCAGACTCGTAGTGGTAGGGATCGATCAACACTCAACAAAGCAATGGATGTGGAGAAGCGTTGGTATGTCGGATTTTCGCCATCAACAAGGCCTCGGAATCTCACTATGGACATGTTCGATCAATTGAATACCTGACTAATCCTCGGCGACTTATTGTCCCTGTCTACTGTAAAAGCTGTCGAGGGGCCAAGCCATGCCATCAGTCCTCCCATGATGCGGCGACGCGGGCGCCCCCGCCGTCCTGTCACATATATTTGGGAAGTGCTAGGAAATCTTGAACACCTGGGCAGATGTACGTAAGGTATACCTGTAATGAGAAACATCGACACCAACGCTGGATGAAGGGTCTGTCATGGCCCCGCAATATCAATACTCACAGTCCATACCAAATAGGCTACTTCGATGAGTTACACCTTGAGGGGACGCGTGAATCACAGGAGTATATATGGTTTCAGCCTACGCATCGAACTCTTCATCCTTCTTGTGATATCTGAAGCTGTACGCCCAGCCAGGAGAGTTCGGTGCAAAGGCTTTCTTCCCCAGGGCTGTTTCAACCGGCGCCCTAGCAGACACCACACGGGAGCACATTCATGGATGGGAAGTGGAATGAGTCTGGGACATATTTGAAATCCCAATGTAGGTACAACCTTGATGCTGTTCTTTGATCTTGTTCAGACCCTGAACCTCGGTGGCTCTGAAAAGGCTAGGCGAAGATTCTATCAGGAATCAGAACCAAATACAGCTGGGTTCGCTGTTGTTGAGATGTACACACCAGGGAAAGCCACCCTACAGATCAATTCTGTTGGAAGAGATCCTTCACGCATGTGCAGCGAGCATCGATGTCCGGGACGTGCCAGGTTCCCCGCGGTGAGAAGCCGCGGTCTGATGCTCGCAAGGCCAACGATCCTTATTGCCTGAAGCCAGCGTCGCCAAATGTGGCAAACTTTGGAAGTGAGATAGACCTGGAGTTCAGGGTAGAAGGTGATGCCGCCCCACGTCTTATGTCTCCTGTCCTTGACAGAGCCACCCGGTGATATTCCCAGTCGGTTCGTCAGATCTCGTGGCATATGTCCCTATTGAGGATGCTGCGAATTCTGGCTGAGAGCCAGGTTCTGCTGGAGTCATTGACTTAGATAGGGTTGTATTCTTCAGTGACATCCAATGCGCTGAAGAGTTTCATGCCTAGGTGCTTAGGCACCCCCCGGGCCGGTAGCATCTGACCGGAACAGAGCATCGGCGCCATGTGGGAGAGCCACGCTCGTGAACATATAAATATATACATGTACGTGTGCTCCCACTTCTAAGTAGCAAAACAACCGACTCGAAAAACCATGGAGTCTCCCATCGACTCGGTTAGAATACCCGCAACCATGCTGAGAGTCCCAGCACTTGAGCTCGCCGTGACGCTCTCTGCCCTCCTCCCCGTAGTCCCGCAAACTCCATTTGACGCCCGCAACACGCTGGTACAATGTAAAAGCTCTCCTGGCTCTTCATACCGGCCGAAAATCGACATGAAATAGCTTCAACGAGTCAATCGGCGCAACGCTACTGCGACTGCCCCCGCCAGTCGCCTGTCTGCTATGATCTATCCCGGGCAATCGACATACGACGCCAGTCTCTGTTCATCCGTGCAGACTGGATGGGCTCACATATGACTGGCATAACGACAACCTAGTATCCACGGATCGGATCACTGGAACAACGACAGCGGCCTTCTTGGCAGGAAGGCCTTGGGGTGGTTACGGTCACGTGACCACCCCGACTACTCACATGCCCAATCGGGTAAGGCTTGGATACTCACAGGCCGGAATGCACATGAATGAACGCGTTGTAGGCGGGGAATTGGGAATCTCCCTCCTTCTCTTCCCCAGACCGACCCATCCGGAATAGAGCGCATTCTGATCCCCAGTAGTCCTCCCACACCTTCCCGACCCTTCCTACCCGTGTAGCGGTATGCTACCTACCAGTCCAGAGTGACCTGACACCACCGAGCTTTTCTCTACCAGCTGACCCAGAATGCTTATGACAATCACTGACACGCAAACGCACGGGAACAACGAGTGGCTTCGTCTATACGCCTTTCAACGGGACAAATGAAGATGATGCGATGGCTGGGATGAAGTTTGTCCTAGGAGCCATCCATAAAAGGCCCCAGCCTGAATCCGGCGCCTATGGCGATGAGGCACCCTAGGGGTTCCTGCGACGAGAGCTGGCAGCACAAGTTCTGAGGTGACGACGTTGAGCTATGAGAAACTGGTGGTCATAAAACGTAAGGTCGATCCAGATGATGTCCTGTGGTGTCACCCTTGCGTGGGCAACGAGAGATGGCACGAGGTTGGTGGCAGACTGTGTCCCAACGGAGCGACCTCCTACTGGATTCAAGCTTTGCGCTTGATAAAATACATACGTTCCTCGACACCTAGGTATTCCTTGGTATTTTGCACATACTTCGAAGATCCATTTTCAACTAGGTAGACTAGATAGTGTACAGGAAACAAGACGTCTCACGGACTACAACAAGTCAAAGAAAGCTACCTAGGTACTTCGGGTAACTAGATCTAAGATGTGCGGAGTTCACGCCACAACGCGCTGCCTTGAACTAGCCACATCTTCTCGATTGCGATTACTTGCTGTTGTCTGCCTCTTGCCCTCCTGGCCCCTCCGCACTGTATGCGTCTGGTGCGTACATGTGGGCTCTGAGCCTATTCGGCGCACACCAGGGGCCAGCTGCTGACACAGTGCCGCCCCAGCGCGGGTCGAGATGGATCAATTCCAACGTGGTCCCAGAGCATCGACTAACAGCTTCCAGAAGACAGTTCGCACGGTGTGGAATTCAATGTTTGCAGCAGCCCTGATATATCGACGCTGGGCCTCATGAAGTCTGCTGTTGGACCAAGACGGTCTTCTCCTCAAGCCTCCAGGGCTGGAAGCACAGTCAGAAGGAGGTTGCAGGCATGGATGACCGCACCGTGATGTAGTTGGCCAGGATGAAGGAGGAGGACATGTGAAAGGGTTTGTGCCTGTGTTGTCCATTGTAGCAATAACAAATATTTTCTCAAGTACTTGTAAGAGCATGTATTGAAGCCCGCAGAGTTCACTTACTTTCATGTTCTTTCCAGGCACAGTCACAGGTCTGGTTTTGACTCCAGAATGACGGAACAGACTTATCGCCACAAGACACCAGCCCAGCCTTCTGTAATCCACCGAAAGACAGCACTGTGCATCTGCCCCTAGTGACGGTTCCAAAGCCACTGTTGCCTGTGCACTGGTGGTGTTCTAGCGCAAGCTTCGCGTCGCTGTGCCATTAGCCGTGCAACGTTTTTGAGGGGCTTCGACTTGGACCTGTCTTCCTCTTCGACAACCGCCGTTTCGGTAATTTCATCCGTCCTCTTCCCGACATTCGCTTCTCTTTCTTTTGGACAACCTCTTGCAAGGTTGTCGATTGCCATCCGTCTTCTCCAGCACATAACTGACGCAACTCTCACAATACCTTCACCAGGCGTTGCTCCCTCAGAGCAGATATAATATCAGACGTTACTTTTTACCAGTATCAGACCTAGTTTATCCTGCATCCTGCACCATCGCAAAGTGGATCGGATCGAAGACTCAAACTTTCTATCGCGACCTTCAGACGGCTCGTCATTACTGGCGCGAAAGCAAGCCAAGTGATGACGAGCAAAAAGTGAAGGAAAAAGACCAGGTAAGTCCTCCATCGGCACAGATTCCGTTCGGGCTTCTTGCTACCCCATCGACAATTGTGCCGAGAGCGAAAAAACTACTCAGCTCGCATTGACCACCAGATCGGCGGGCCCGGTGCGACAAGCGAGTGAAGGGGGAGGAGAGAGCAAGTCATGGCGGTATTGCTGAGTGCTTGTTGGCTGACCATTCCACGAAGGAGAGCGGACTCCAACTATCGACCGGCCAGCGTAGGCACTATGTCTTCGACCGATATTGCCGGCCGCGAGGACATCGGCGCGGAGGCCCTGCGGGAGCTGGAGAATAGGTTTTGGATAGGTTGGGACGTGATGAACTCCGGGAATCTGTGGGAAAGGGGCATCTTCAAGGATTTATATGTCCGTCCAGATGGCCCATCCGAACATGCCAGTATGTGCTTGTGCTTGAAGGTAAGTGCGCGCTGGGAGTTTTCCCCCGGCCCCCCCCCCCTCGCAACTTGCAAGTGGTGTCTTGTGCGATGCTGGTAAGGGTGTGAAGCCCGCACCCCTGAATCGCACCGGCAGCTCCACACGTCTCTGGCAGTGGCAGCAGTAAGGAGGCTGACTTGATGTCGACAGAGACACGACGACCGGCCGATGTGGCTGAACTGGGGGGGTCGGCGCATCAAGATGCGCGTCGACCGCGAGGCCATCGATAGGATCAGTCCTCGATGGCAGGACCGCTGGCTGCTAGTCGCCTGGCCGCTTCCTCAATCCTCGCATGATTGCACCAAGATGGACAATGCGGCTGGCTCAACAGTAATAAGTCGGCCACAACCTCGAAGCCGTGGGTGGGACGGGGCGGGGGCCGTTTCCATGTTAGTCGACTTGTCTCTGCAGCTGGGCGCCAGCGAGGGTCCCCGGCCAGGCTGAAGCTGTTGTACTATTTGCGGTGCCAAACGCGCCGTCTTTGATTCTGATTTCCATTTTGATTTAAAACGAGGGCGGTCGGTTGGCATCTGGGCGCCCGGTTCATCTGAACGTGGAATCTGGCACGATCGAGGGCAAAGTCACGAGGCGTACCTCTGGGCATGATTGGCGTTCGGATTGCGGATGGCGTTGAGACACGGCGCGGAAATCTTGTGGCGGATAATTTTTGGAACGGGACTGTCTCAAGGATTGTGGGCTGGATGGAGTGGTTGAGGTAAACCTTAAAAGCTGGAGAGACAGGGACCCTAGGAAGCCTCTGTTGTGCTCGCTCCTGCCCGAAAGCTATACCTGGTATCCCAGAAATTGGCCCATCTGGGGGATGAAAGCAGGAAGGAAGAATATGGTGAAGCAGGTAGGCAGAGCAGAGAAAACGTTCTGGAACACAAGCCGCGGAGCTTGCGTGATGCTTCACCAAGGATCCGTCGTGAGTGTTCTCGCCATAACTACAAGACGAGGCCTGCTCGAGGCTGAAGACAAGTACACGACTTGATCCCGCCATTGGCCAAACCGCCCCTTAGCTCGACGACTCTGAGGGGCTTGCAATGTTCTGTCCGGATATGGCGGTGGCTCTGGTCCTTGAAGTCTCAGCGGCGAACGATGCTGGGCGAGTAGGAAGGAGATACTCAACGGTGGCCTCAAAGATGCACCTTCTGACAACGAGAACCGTTTCAATTTCACCGACAAGACTTACTAGGACCGCCGCAGCTGAACACCCAAATGCAGCGTCGAAGGCCTAGGTATCAAGCACTCCACAATACTACCTAGGTATATTGATCCAATCAAACCAGTGTGCACTGTAACAGAGCTGCGAACATCGACATGGCCAATAGCAGCAGATCAACAAGACAGCCTCGGAGACGGAGGCACTGGAAGGCACCGGCAGACATAGCATACACCAGGCATAGGCATAGGCATAGGCATAGGCATGATGACGGAGGACTGACGCAGTCCACGTCGTGGCATAGCGGAATAAGAGCGGATTTGCAAGATGGTGGTCGACAAGAGGGCAACATCGATGGAAAGACAACGGACCTGCATTAGCAAATCAAGCTTTTTCGAACATCGCGATCGTTGCGAGCTTCACTATGCAGGAAGTGGCTAGGTGGACAACAAGTTGCAGGCCGTCGGATCATGACAGATGATTGACGGCCAGCATGTCCGCCTGGACTGCCTGGTAGGGTACGGTGTAGATTGTACAGTGCAAGTACCATTCACTATGGTAGTAGCGCTATGGCCTTAGCGTCCTGTCGTCTCGACTCTCAACCCCTCGATGCTTTGTACGTAGATATGAACCCAATAGCCGACTGGATTGGGATGGTCGATACGACGAAGGACAGGTGGGGTAGGTTCTGGTACTGTGAGCCAGGTCATGTCAGGGCACGTGGTGGGGTCTGGAAGGCTGCCCAACCGGAGGCACCCGATCCATTGATCTGGCCCAGTCTTCGGTGACTGATTGGCCGAAATCCTAATTGCTACTTCCTTGCCCCCTTTCCTCAGGTGATTAGGGAAGAGGATTGGAAGGCGATTGTCCTTGCTGTGACACTACAAAGCACTATGTACTATGTATATACAAACCATGTCCAATACATCCGGTATCCATGATGCTCCTGCAAGGCATGCCTCGCACCTGCAGCGTGTACCTCCGTAGCGCGGAGCCAAAGCGCAGCGCTTCAGACTGGCAGTCTGGCCGCCTGTCTGGCATTTACGGGACTTGCGGGAGTCCAGGGGGGACATGGGGACATGGGGATATGGGAGCTGCGCCTTGCATGTGGGATGCCTCTCTGTTCGACCGCCAGCACAGCTTGTTTCCGATTCAAACAACAGCTGCGGGTGCAGTCTGGCTGCGCCTGCCGTGCATGTTCTCCCCCCAAATTGACTCAGCCCGGCCCTGCTTCTCTGTTCTTGTACTCCGCCCGTCTGTTACACCCCATAAGTACTTACATTCCTACCGGTAAAGTGTGTAGCCCCCACCCTCGCCTGCGTTGCCTACCAATCCGTTGGCGTTGCGGCTGAAATTGGCTCATCCGTCGAGCATGCCAGGTGGCGCTGGGGCGGCACCTGTACTCTGTAGTTGCCCTCGCTGCCCAGCCTGCCAGCCAGGTGTCAGGGCCTTGAAAATTGGGTTGGAAGCTTCTGACTTCCCCAGTGCAACGGTCCCTGTAAGTTTTCAGTCAGTCAGTCCTGCCGAGGTTGGCTCTTCTGGCTGGCCCCTTGTCCCGGGCCTCCAACAGCATCGACCACCAACCTTGACAACTTCGGACCCCCCCAATTGGCATCGAGGCGCGGGGACGTCAGGACTGGGACTGTGCGGGCCATCTCACCTCCAGCTCCATGCACTGCACCACACTGCAGACACTCACTCACCTTTTCTGACTTTGCCGGCTCCACTGTACCAGTAACATTTGAACGTTGCAACTCTACTCCACACCCCATCCGCCTGTTCCAATCCTGGCTCACCTTCTTTTTCACCACTTGAAACCTTCTACTCTATACCCCTTCCAATCCTTTCATCATCATCACCACCATCGTCATCACCTCTGTCGACTATGAGAGGCCCATCTCATCGCAATCCTCCACCGCCATCGACGACCCTCATCAATTGACCGCCTCGACGAACGTCTCACCAGGCCAGCGACGCCATCTGGACTCTGGAACCCCGGTCACAAGCGAAAGGGGGCCACACGAGACGAGTGACGAGTGACGACAGACGACGAAACGGAGGGATCCGAGGCGAGGATAGCGAGCTGGGCCACGTCCGACCTCCTCTTGTCTGATCCTGAGTGGTTATGAGGTCCAAATCCTCACCCTCACCCTGACCCATCGACACTCGGTCATTTCACCCCTGATGTCGCCTCGTCGCCCTCATTAATCTCAACTCACCCGTCCGATTCGATTTTCTAGACCTGGGTTTGGAGTCGGAATTGGACCTGGGCCCGAGTCTGGACCCAGGCCTTTGCGATCACACTCAACGTTGAAGTTCTCCAGAGACCAGGGCCAATCAGTTTCACCCATCTGAGACCCTGACTCAACTTTCACCCTCTGCGACGTCCGACGGTCCGCTATCCACGTGCCCATCTCTTCTTTCGCCGCCGTCATGTCACGATCGCTCAGCATCCGCGACCATGCGCTCGTGGCTCGCGGCGCGTCCACCGGCACCATCGCCGGTGCCACCATCGGTGCCGTGGCCGCCGCCATCCTCATACTTCTCTGCAGTCTCCCATTCCTGTTGAAGTGTCGCCGCAAACGACGACTTCGGCAACGCCAGGAGCATGATGAATTCCGCCCGGACATGGCCACGGCTGGCATGCACCCGCCCTCTCCGCCCTTTTCAACCCACGCCAACCGTCTATCTCGCGCGTCCCAGGGTCGTCTGGCATCGGCGTCGGCGACCTTATCGGACCACGATTCTCAGACCGGAAAGGAGTATGGCCCCGATGGCATCACCTTTCACCGGAGCGCTGCTCCATCCCCGACCCTGGTGGGAAAGACACTGCGCTCATGCTCTCCTGCCCCAAGTCTGGCCTTGGCTGCGAGGAGTCGCAACAATTCACCAGCGATTGCGCAAGACCCCTTCACTCCGCCGGCCGAGGAGAAGGAGAGGGGTCGCACTCCGACTTTTGGCACCATGACCACCGAGCCGGAGACTCTGTCGCGATCAACCACGGAAAACCAACATGAGTCTCATCCGCCGTCTATTGGAGGAGCTTTCCGCAAAATCCACGACAAGTTGTTGCACCGGAACAGCACGAAGTCAAGTGGAAGCGAGTCTCGAAAGACGGATAGCAGGTCGCCAGATATGGATCTTGACGAATTGGAACACTCCCAGACTGGTTCAACTGCACCACGTCTTGTTTACGAGAAACCCCCCATGGGGGGAGCAGCAGAAGAGTACTATTCAGGCGCCCCATTGTCACCACCAGACGAGCCGCCTGTGCCGGTTTCTTCCGGAGACACCCATCTCCTCCATCTGATGGCGATGCCCGGGACCGCTTTGGCGGGCCTAGGCGCGCCTCACACTCATGTCAGCAGTCAACAACAACAGCAGCAGGAACAGCAATCAAGATCTCTCGGAACACCATTCGACGCAACAGGGGCCCCGCTCAGCCCGACCTCACCCTACGTGAAAGACGAGGATCTGAGTAGCGAGGAAGGCGAAAGTCGGTCACTGGGGGCGAAGGGTGATTCACTCTCTCCGCCACACGAAAGAGGCCTCCCCACACCCAGCCCCAAAAGGTTCGAGCCTCCGCCTAGTCCGTCCCACCCAGCCCCAGGCACGGTCAACCCGATGGAAATGATGAAACCGTCGACCGCTGCTGAGCAGGCTGCCTGGGTAGACACCGAGCTCTGGAAGTTGGAAAACTCCCCTCCACCCCAACTCGAAAACTCCCCACCGTCCCAATCCGAATCATCCTCATCACCTCCGACGCAGTCCGGACCCTCACCCTCATCACAACCACAGCCTTACCAACCACAAGTAGACACCTTCTCGCCTTCGCATTCAGACGACACACCTGGACCTGAACGCCCTCAATTCCAAGCTGTCGTCCGTCACCCTACTGATATGGACATCACCGCCACCGGGCAAGCTGCCTCTCAACACGAGGGGCAAACCATCACCGACATCTCTGACACCTCGTCGCCGGGGCACGGGTTTGACCAGTACACGTACGGGGCGTCACCAACAAATCACACCTCACCAGAGACCGGCCTGACGGAGTCGGCATATACTGGCTCGCCATCACCACGCTCGTCTACGTCTCACCGACCTACTAGCTCGATTGGCGGTACAGGTAATATGTCCCACATTCCGTCGTCCGCTCTGGGTACGAGGCTCACACAATGACAGATTACCTTGGAACTTCCCTCGGTGACCACTCACGGCCGCCATCACAAGGCGATGGATCACCAAAACCCACATCGTTTGCATGTGACATCTGTGGAAGCAGGTTCGACCAAGTACACAAATTGAAGTATGTACTGCCGACTCTTGCTTTTTTTTTTTTTGCTTTCTTTTAGTCTCTTCACCAGCGATGAGGGGCCACTACGGCCCCTTTGCAACCCTGCGATTGCATTCGGAGCTTTGCGCTGACATTACTTATAGCCACCACAAGCGCTACCACGAGAGGCCACATCAATGCCCACAATGCGACAAGCGCTTCGGTACCAAGACGCATCTGGACCGACACATCAACGACAAGCACAACAAGACACGCAAGTACCACTGCACGGTGCCTAATTGTGCGTACGCAAAACAGGGCGGTGGTAAATCTTTTCCCCGAAAGGACAATTGGAGACGACATATGCAGAACAAACACTCGGTGCAAAATCCACCGGAACCCGTGGAGGAGGACGTCACGATGACCGAGGCGATGGCATAGCATCTCTGCCAATCTGGTACGAACATCGAACCAGGGCGACCAAGCGGATGGTGATGTTATATGCCCGAGGAGGGCGCATGCTTTCATGGCCGTCATGGCCACGGCGAAACGGAACAGGCCGCCCAGCATCGGTCGACTGGAATTTTATGGAAATGCTTGGATTAGCATACTTGAATAATTGGGCGGCATCGCACCACCTCACCACTCTTGCGGATACCATCGTCGTATTCATGATGCAACTTCATATACCAACAGCGTCTCGATTGAACATGGCGATCCACGCATAGCGAAGTAGCGCGAACAAATAATAGACGTACAATCTATACGTTGAACTACACAAGACTGATCCTCAGATGCTTTTACGACTCGGTGTACCTGTGATTGCAACTCACTGCAGACGAAATCAAGTTATGTCATGAAGGTCTAACGATTTTTCGTTCAACCCAGATCAGACCAGATCCTCTATCAGCTTCTCAAGGTGCATGCTATGCATGATTGCTAGCGCCCACATTCCCAATTGTTCCAGGCAGATGCACGATATTGCCGATCGCGCGAGAGCCTGGACCCCCCCCCCCCCCAACACGGCCCAAATCACACATGTCTATAGATGCGCTTTGGAGGTTTCGCCCCTCGAACCTCATCGAGATCGTCATTCAGAACCCAACTTTCAGTCTTTTGTTTTCAACTTGTAATCTCAAAACACCATCCTCATATCCCTTACTCCAAAGCGGGCGACAGCGCTTTATGCAGGAATCGTTCCCCTCACACCCCCCTTGGCGCCAACCTCCCTGAGCGCGACGGTGACGCTCAGGTCCGCGAGCACGTTTATCGTGACCTCGACCTTGGCGCCCTTCTTCACACCACGGACGGCCGCCTCGGCGAGGGTGCCGCCGACCTTCCACACCTTCTCGCGCTTCTCCTGCTCCTCGTCGTCCTCGTCGTCGCTGAAGTCGGAGTCGTCCTCGTCGGCCTCGTCCTCGACCTTGGCCTTCTTGTCGTCGCCGCCGCCGTTCGCCTGGGGCTTGGGCTCCGGCTTGGTCACCTTGATGTGCGTGTTGCCCTCGGCGACCCGTACCAGCACGTCGCCGCCGTCCTTGGGCGCGTCGACGTGCACGGTGCGGCGCGCGGGGACGGCCGTCTCGGGCGCGATGATGGGCGTGAAGATCTCCTCCGCGGCGCCGTCGAGGGTGACCACGCCGATGGCGTGCGTGATGTGCTTGACGGTGGTGACGGCAGGGTGTATGCTCTGCTCGATGTCCTCGGCCTCGAACTCCTGGATGAGGCTCGCCTGCAGCGCGGCGCCGCGGGCGGCCAGCTCGGACGGGTTGATGGCGGAGGCGGTGGTGCTGGGCGCGAGGATGGCCGTCGACGGCGGGAAGATGCCGCCCAGGTTGGCGGCGATGCGGGGCGTGTGTGAGGTGCCGCCCGACATGACGACCTCGTCGACGTCGAGCACGTCCAGGCCGGCCTTCTTGACGACGCCCTCGACCAGGCGGTTGATGCCCTCGAAGACGGGGCGCGCGATCATCTCGTAGCGCAGGCGGTTGAGGTTGGAGGCGAAGTCGATGCCCTCGGCGAGCGACTCGACGCTGAAGCTGGCGTTGGTGCCTAGCGACAGGGCCTTCTTGGTCGCCTCGGCCTCGAGCTTGAGCTTGGCGAGCGACCGGGCGTTCTCGCGCGGGTCCGTCTTGTGCTTCTTGACGAACTCCTTGGCGAAGTGCTCCACCAGCACCTTATCCAGCGCGTAGCCCGCAAACTCGTAGTCGTGCGCCGTCGCCAGGATCGTGTACAGGCCGCCGCGACTCGCGACCACGGCGACGTCGGAGCGCGTGCCGCCCAGGTCGGCCACCACGATGATCTTGTCCTTGACGCCGGCCTCGCCGACGGCCTCGGGCCGGGCGTCGTACGCGAGGGCCGAGGCGACGGGGTCGGCGATCAGCTGGAGGACCTCGAGGTCGGCGTCCTTGGCGGCCTTGACGAGGGCGGCCTTTTGCGCGTCGTTGAAGTTGGTGGGCACGGTGATCACGGCGGAGGTCACCTTCTTGCCCAGGTAGTCGGTGGCGGACTGCACAAGACGGCGGAGGTAGCGGGTCGAGACCTCGGAGATGGAGAGCTCGGAGGGGGCGGCGTCCTCGCCCTCCTTGTCCTTGACGGTGAAGGCGATGGTCGAGCCGGATTCTTGCGGGTGGGCGGATGCATGGTTGTGGGTTGGGTCGATCGACTTGAAGCTACAAGAGTGTCAGCAAAGATGCTATTCGTTCTTCTCGATGATTATATCGCGGCCACATACTCCTTGCCTAGGAAGTCCTTAAAGTATGCGACTGTGTTATTTGGGTTGCGAACGAGGAAGGCCTTCGCTTGACCGCCGTAGTACTGCTCGCCGTCGACGTAGGACAATATCGTAGGTATTTGTCGGTCTGTGTAAGCCTTGTTAGAGACGATCAAACTTCCGCAGCGCTCTTCTCCTGCACCTACCTCCATCCTCATTTGCAATGACCTCAGCCTTATCGTCAACGGTGTATGCGATAGAGCTGTTGGAGTTGCCAAAGGTAATACCAATGGCAACGCGCTCGCCTGGGCCAGTGCCGGCGTCTGCTGCACCGTTTTTCTCACTCATCTGGGCGGTATTGATGGGTTTGGGTTCGGGGCGAAGGAAAGTCGGGCGTATCGAGAGGGTGGGAGGTGACAGGTGTTTGTGATAACGAGGTGTTGGGTGAAGCTTGTTGTGTGATCAGCCTGGTGTTTGAATTCAGCAAAGGCGGTCGAAATTTTTGGACATGGCCAACTCAAAATTTCAGGCGGGTCTTTACAAGCAAGGCTGGGGGCCCCCCTGCAAGTGCTTCCCGCGACCTGGACGCCCCACCAGTCTGCGATAACGATAAGCACTGTTGCTAGAGTGAGGTCAGCTTTCGCGGCCGGCAAACATTTTCCCAAACTGAGCAACACATTTGGAACGTTTCTCTGCTGCTCGGCACTTGGCATTGACCACGCACGATCGATCGCAGACAACATGGCGTCGGTCAAGGGACCTCTCGTTCTCCCAGGGGACGATATTGATCCTTCGAACATCCCGACCCATCCCAAGAAAGCTCTGCACGTGGGTCCTGGCTTGCGAGCCATCCTGCCGAGCACGATTCTGCCCACCGTCGCCGGCCAGCTCGTTACGGACAGGAAGAAGAATGCATTATGGGTTGAGCACAATGGAGGACGGGTCCGTACTACGTCGCCTTGACTGTCTCATGGATATTTGTTAACATCGCGGACTCCTCAGTATGTCCCATTACAAGGCGACTATGTTATTGGCCAAGTCCACCATGGCGCTGCCGACTTCTACTACATTCAACTTACACCCCACACCTCCAATGCGCTCCTGCCCGTCCTTGCCTTCGAGATGGCCACCAAGAAGACCCGCCCGCAGCTCGCTCCAGGCCAACTAGTCTACGCGCGCGTGTCTCTCGCCAACAAGCACATGGACCCGGAGCTCGAGTGCGTCAACTCCGCGACCGGCAAGGCCGAGGGGATGGGCCCTCTCAACGGCGGGATGCTGTTCACGGTGTCTCTGGGCCTTGCGCGGAGGCTTCTCATGCGAAAAGCCGCCACGGAGGGAGGCATCGTGGTCCTGGAAGAGCTTGGCAAGTTGGGACTGGACTTCGAGACCGCTGTAGGACAGAACGGAAAGGTCTGGGTGAACAGTGAGGCCAAGAGGGCCGTTCTGATCGTCGGCAGGGCCCTACAAGAAACGGACGAGGGGAGACTGGAGGTGGATGCCCAGAAGAAGCTGGCCAAGAAGCTAGTCAGGGAGACGAGCTGAGCTGTGAAAAAAAGCTTAGAGCACTGCGAAGACTGGACCACCGGGACACCTACGGGGTCCAATGCTGACGTGCTGCTGACTACCGCAGCACCGATGCTGCCAATTGTCAAGACCGAGGGCGGCCTGGTCCTTGCATGACTTGCATGATTTCAGCAGACAACGGCAGCAGCATGGAAGGCTGGAAGACACGCCATCACGATCATATGTCTTGCGCCCATGGCCATGGACCCGCAGTTTCATATCGGGGTTATTGGCAGACTGTTCTTCTTTGAAGCCTGCTGGACCCCTTCGGTGCGCTGGCGGGGCCAACAACACTCTGCGTCTTTCCTGCCTCGGTGACGGCCTTGGAGATACTGACGCCTTCAGAGCCAGCCATTCGCATCACGGAAGGAATAGCTGCCGATCGCTCGGTCGAGGCTTAGCTGCAATTCCTTATTGATTTGAAGCACACTCGCAGAATCAAATGCGCCTACCAGAATCGCTGGATGCTGTATGTACGTGGCTGACGAGATGCGCATGCGGGCGCATGCGGCCGTATGCGGCCGTATGCGGCCGTATGCGGCCGCACCGTCCGCATGTCCGCATTGGCGGAGCTCCTGCGTCACTAAGCCAGCACGGAGAGGTGCAAAAGAATAGGCCTCGGAGAGACGAGGCCTCAAAGAATTGTCTGAAGGATCCAATCAACTCTCAGACTGTCCGTCACTAGTTCCACAGACGGGCCTGGCAACTCTGTATGGGATTAATCAATCATTAATTCTTCCAAATCAATGCCAACATAAGGTGACTGGCTTTGGGAGGATATAAGAAACCGTCCGTGGCATCTTGGCAAGATAATTCGAGAAGAGCACCTCGCGATATCTCCTCACCACAAAGGTTTGAATACACTCGCACAAATATCACACTACGAACCGCGCAAGTCTGTCATGTCTTCTCAGAAAGTCCTCCTTATTTTCGGGGCCGGCCCCAACGTCGGCGTCGCCACAGTTCAGAAATTCGCCAGTAAGGGCTACAAAGTTGCCGCAGTCTCACGCCACCCCTCGGAGGAGTTGAAACAGGCGGCACATCTGATTGTACCAGTCGACCTCAAGGACCCAACACAAATCGCTCCGCTTTTTGAGAAGGTCACTAAAGAGTTGGGACCGCCTCACGTCGTTGTCTATAATGGTCAGTTATCTCCCGTGTTGAGTGCTGTGTTCAATCCTGCACTAGGCAGCCCCAGCTGCTTTCCCGCTCTCTGGAATTATTGCACGATCAAAAAGCAGAGATGACAACATGTACGTGAATTTGCGGTTAAGAAAGTTCGCAGCCTTTGATGTACAGCTGATGCCTGTGGAAAAACCACTCAATGTCTCCCCTCAGCGCCTGACAGAGACTCTCGCCGTCAACGTAGTGTCGCCTCACACCGCGGCCGTTGAGGCCATCCAACGCTGGTCCGCGCTTCCCGACGACGGAACCGTGTCCAAGACGTTCCTGTTCACGGGCAACTCGACGACGACCCAGGTCGTGCCGGTGGCCATGTCCCTTGGGATTGGCAAGAATGGCACGGCCTACTGGATCGGAACCGCCGCTGCTGCGTACAAGGGCCGGTATAAGTTTTATTACGTTGATGAGCGCAGTTCTGCGGGCGAATGCGTGCAGCCCCCCGATGCGGAGGCGCACGCGGGCGAATTCTGGAAGCTGAGCGAGGAGGTCAAGGAGCAGAGCTACTGGAATTGGACGTTTGTTAAGGGGCAGGGCTATGTCAGGAGCAGAGCGTACGTGGAACGGGAATTTAGAGAGTGGAGGCTTGAGGGTCTCCCCGAGGAAGGTATCAGTCTTGAGGAGTTCCAACGGCTTGTCAGAGAGGATGGAAGTACCAAGGTTCAGCTTGCTAAGCTTCCTTGAAAGGTTTTGAAAGAACGTGTGGACAGCTTTATCGAATCTCATTAAACCCTCGCCTCTTGTGTTCTCTTGTTCATCCTCGCGTAGTCGTCTCCGATCTTCTTCATACCGGCCTGAAGGATACTTCCGTCGGCACCGCTCAGCGACCACGAAGCCCCCATGGCGAACCATTTCTCCAGCAGATCTTGCCTGCCCGGGATGCCTCCAATACCGACCGGCTTCCCTGCCTTCACGGCCGCAAGGACGACACTGGTGACAGTGTCTTGGTACAATGGGTTATCGTACTGGCCCTGGATGCCCATATCAGTGAACAGGTCGTTGGACCCGATCAAGAGGCCATCGACGCCTTCTACGGCCAATATCCCGGAAGCAGCAGCGGCCGCGTCGGGGGTCTCGATCATGGGGATCAGCATCGTCTCTCGGTTCAGCGTCTCGTTCTGGACGGCGGCCGCCTTTCCTGTGGCGAAGAAGACTTCTCGAACGGGGTTCTGCTGTGGTCCCTGGCCTCCAGCGGGAGCCTGTGTATCCGGGAGGTGATCTGCCGGAGACGGAGACAAGCAAGAAACACCGTCATCTCGTTTGGGCCAGACCCCGTGTAGTGGTCCGCGAACGTAGTCAGGTCATGGTAGAGAGGGGCTGGCTGCGACCAGGCCACTGTCGTTGACGTCCACGGGTGGGCGGGCGGCCCGATGGCGTGTCCCGGTCGGCTGTGGCGAACGGACGGTCGAGCGTGGACGAGCTGTAGCGGTCGATCATGTAGCACTCCCAGAACGCCCTCCGCTGCAGCTGCTCCTGCACCAATGGGATTGACCTCCAGGGTGGCTGATGGAGTCCCTTCTCGATACACATGCGTACACAAAGCTGAACGATATCCCGGATTGATGTCCCTGGCACCTCCTCTGGTCAGTTGAGGGCGCAGGATCGAGGAAACGGGGAAAAGACACACCTATGTGGTGATGAATACCGAAGCGACATATGAGCAAAAGATCTTGTATGGCGGCAAGTTCGTAGCACACGATGTCTGTGTCGAAATGCTCCATGGCAGCAAGTTAGTATTCGAACGAATGCCGCGCATTTCTTCCACTTCTATATAGCTTGATACTTCCTGTGGTTAGTATCATAAAAGCACGGAAGTGGTCATGGGAAGTTGCTGCTCCGTTCTGGAGGAATACTCGGGAGAATGTTGATTCAATTTCTTCACGTAGAAGGAAGGGGTTTTGAACTTGGGGCCCATCGAGACTTTAGTAAGATGTTAACGGAGTTTTCTTGTTCTTATTTCCCTTATTTCATTTTTTTCCTCTGTCCTTCTTCTCTCTTCTCTTTTCTTCTGGCTAGCATCGACACGGTCCCAGATTCATTAGAGATCGAAAATCAACCTTGACTCTTCAAGACTAGGAAGCAAGTTCGGTGCGACCGTAGCCTCTGCGGCAGCTGGCTTTCTGCTCGAGCTGTGCAGTAATTTCGCGTGGTCATCATGCAATGCCTCGCTTATGAGAAGCAGTTTTAGAAACCTGCAATACATGAGATCATGTTGCGACTGAGAAGAGACAAGAACTGGTTGAAAACGTTGCACAACTGTATCCCTCCCCATCAGCGATGTTTCAACTGTTTGGAGCTGGTAGAAGAAGCGCCGCGCCCGGGTCGATCGGGCTCGGCTACACAACAGTGCTGTCAATGTTTGAAGAAGTGTCTTTATCAAGGCCCGAGGACACAAGTGAGATTTATAGGCGTCCATCCGCGAAGGCAAAGACATTTGGCCCGAACTTGCTCTCTTGGCCGCGGATGCCCAGGCAGCCAAAGATGGTGGGACTGTATTGCGTGATGGTGTTGGCGCCGGACCATTGTGAGAAGAGGTGGGCCATGAAGATGAGGAAGAAGCGGCGGCGGTTCTCAAGGTCGGTGAACGTCTCCTTCAGCAGATCGAGGTCGGAGGCCCCGGCCACGGTCTCCAGCTCGTGGTTCAGCTGCTGTTCCATGCCTCGGAACTCGGACTGAACATAGTCGTGATCTTCAGGGAGCGCCCTGAGGCTCGAGAGCACCCGCAAGGCGCCACTCGGCTTGTTCTGGGCCAAGAGAAAACGAGGCGACTCCGGGCAGAAGAGGATTCTGAAGCTCCAAATGACAGCTGGCAGCGACTGCAGAGCGGTGGGCAGTTGCCACTGCAGCTGCGTGCCCTGGCGGTATTTGGTGATGCCGAAATTGAAGAAGAACCCGAAGACGACAGCGAGCTGCTGGCAAGAAGTGTATTGCAACGTGAAGAGTCCAAGGATGGATGGAGGAGGTAATCTGCATACCGACAGAGAATCGATTAGCAATCTGAATTCTCGGAACGACCACTCTGGGCGCCTTCAGGCTCAAAGTACGCGGTGGCAGTGAGTCCACTGACGATGGCCCAGATGATGATACAGCCTGGCTTTACCCAAAACATTTTTCGTTAGATACTTTTGTGACCGAGAGGCTCCGAGGCAAGGGACGTACCAAGAAAACATTGGGCCGGACTTTGGTCATCAGCAGAGTCGAAGAGAGCTGCATGGCGATGTAGCCGGCCGAGAAGATGGTTATGGCGGTGTTGGACGTCGCGCCCGTCACGTGTGTGTCTTCTTGGAGGCCGTAGAGGCGAGCTTGCGTGATAGAGTTCCGGTCCAAGTAGTTGAAGGTGTAGATGACTACGATAAAAGGCAAGAGGCGGATGTCAATGTTCCGGACCAGCTGCTTCTCCGTCTCCCTCGAGAAGTCTGAATCGTACGAGCGGTACGTAACCATCAGGTTCACTGACTTGTTGCCATCCACTTGCTCGACCGACCATGACGACTTTCGGCTGGTCTTCCATGATGTCGGTCGAAGCCTTGGCCTGGGGGCTGCCGTCGACTGAGGAGGTTTGTGCCGCCATACCAACAGCGAGATGAATGTGATAGCCAAGAGAATGAGCCCGCGACTTGAGTGGGAAGGTAGAACAGGCCAGATCAAGATCAAATTGACGAGGGTGCCTATATAGGTTGCTACATAGCGGGCGAGCTACTCACACTCACTTTGAGAAACCCCCCATGGGGGGAGCAGCAGAAGAGTACTATTCAGGTGATTTGATGCCCTGCAATTCCCCCTCCACGTCTACACCAGGAGGCGCTCCTGAAGCCAAGTCGTCCTGCGTAGTGTTGACGTGCGGCCAGCCACTGGCCCAAAGAAGCCGGTCTGAGGGCCGCCGAGGCGAAGGGCTCGACCAGCGGACGCCTGCGACCAATGTCATCTGCGGCTCGGCAGTAGAAGGCGCCTATCTTGACGTAAAACCTCCCTGGCTTCAGCAGGTCGATGACAGCGCCTACCTAGTGCCGGGCTTCCGGTGTCCGCGGGTGTTGCACACGCATTATGGTCTGCCGGAATAGTGACGCCGGCGACATCACCGTCTCCGTGCTCCCGTGGCAGGCGACCTGCAAGAGCAGACCACGGGTTGATCTGGCCATTGGGAGCAGATGGCCCAGCCGTGTCGTTTGATGGGGGTAACGGTCGCGCGGCCCGGAGGAGGAGCTGGTCGTACGCCCACTCCACGTCGTTACCGGGTCCACCATAAGATCCATGGATCCGGATGGAGCGCACGCGAGGGGGCTGATTCTAGGGCGCGGGCTTGGACGCGCACGAGCGGGAGCCGCCGCCCGGCGGTGGAAAGATATGGCGAGCTGTGGAAAGTGCCCAACATCGTCAACACGCCACATACCGGCGCAGCAACCGGGGAGACGCGCAGCTGACATGGGCTCTCGCTGCGGTAGGCAACCTATACCATTGTCTACAAAGCTTGGACTAGTGTAATTAAGTCTATCCATCCTTACATGGAAAGCTTTTCTCTGTATATGTGCGTGTAAATGTGTGGGTACCTAGTTTCAATGCCACACCACACCACACCCATGGATTCGTATGTGTCAAATCTTGGCTGTGTCCTTCGGCATCTCTCGTATTCTTGTTGATGAGTGAGGAGAGTCCGGTGCAAGGCTTTATGCATGCGCAGCTCATATATCTGCAGGCAACATTGATTGAACCAATAAGTGAGCCATGTGCTTTTCCATCAGAGCGATAGCTCTCAATTTCAAACCGCAATCGTCAGATGACGGATCTTGGTTCTAAGTCAGTTGACCAAGGTTGTAGGTCTCAACCCCTGTCGAGGACGATTGAAATATCTAGATGGGACTTGCTCAAAAGGGCCTTCGTATTGACTATTGAAATTGAGAGAAGTGGTGTGGGTACGACGCCACCCTTGTCTCCAGTGGAGGACATGAGGCATCGCGAGGTAGGATGGAGCCCGTGGGCGTCTCGGTCAACGCGAGGAAACGACTGAACATGACCATTGCCCGCATGCCGATTGAGTGCCCTACTTCTGAATTTCACTCGAAACATAATCAGGAACGTGTAGGTATCCGTGAGCAGCTGGTCGACATACTCATGAGTATTGAGGCCAGAGGTCTCCATGGCCCCCCTCAGGTGCCATTGCTGAGTACAAATCTTGCGAGGTGACAGTACACATGGCTGTCAGAGTTGGACTGGGAATCTCATGGTGCGATCTAGACCGTGTCAACAGTGAGGATGCCAACCTGCAGTCCGGCAAGCTGCATCTCACGCGACATATGCATATCTGCAAACATATTTCAGCCATCATGTAGGTTTGCTGCGACGGAAAGTGGGCAACACGCAGGAGTCCCGGCGGTGCACGTACGGATTCATGCAAGGAGCCGATGCTCTGTGACGTACTAACAATGAAAGTCGTCTGGCTTTTAAGGTTGCCTGCAACACTTTGTCGCCACCACAAAAAAAAACAAAAAAACAAAAAAACAAAAATAAATAAATACCCCTTGCTTGCAGCAGAATCATCAGTCTGGGAATTGGATGTAGTGTGATGGGACGACCTGCATGATGTGTCAGTTTTTACAAAGTCGAAGGGCTGAAAGACCTTGGTTTTGCGGCTTCCAAGGTTGTTAAGGGACAGGTTTTCCCACGAAAGAAAGCAAAGGAATTCAAGACACTGGAAATGCCAGAGTAGGCTCCTTAGTGTTCGAGCTGCCGTTCTCCAATGGCTTGATCACTTTGATTCGTTGTCGTCTTTTGCGCAACACTCCACGTCTAAATCTTCCAAGGTCCTCCTGGAAACTGAGAAGCTCAATGCGTAGAAGAAGCGAATTGAAGAATACACAGCAAGGTGTCAGATTGGCCCGGGAATTAATAAGTGCTGCAGGCCTTTGGGTGCACGCCAAGACCCTGGGATCTGAAAAGCCACATGCATGCTGCTGCAGAGTGCCTGTTGACTTCCAAGGTTTTCCAGTAGTCCTCGACCGAGAGCCTCAGTTCGGGTACCTCCGAAATGGAAACTTGTCTCAACGCGCGCGCCTGTAGGAAATGTCAACCAACGTCGTCACGATACAACATGTTGCTCTCGCTTAACAAGTAGCCTGAGCTGCACGGCAAGGAGCCCGGAAGCGGCCCAGAGACGCGGGAGGGGGCGGCTTCAGTTGGACCAATTGGGCACAGCTCCTGCTTTGGAAATCGGTTCCAAAACTCGGTTTGGGGAGGAGGTCAATTTATCTGTCTGACAGCTTCTCGAGCGGATATCCTGTCTTGGTCGACCACTCGGGAACCGCCCTCCTTGATTAAACGGTTGCATAGCGTGCATCCTTGGCGGCACCTCACCTTCCGCATCCTGTCACGCGCACAACAGGTTACGCGAATCCAAAGGCCTCTCTACCCTTTGGAGCAAAGACCCAGTCACAGTTGTTGCAGGACTGGAAATGCAATGGTCATGCTTTTCAGAGTTGTGGCTTGGATGACTGATGATGAATAACACGGGCCAGCAGCACGAGCCTGTTGCGAGACGGCACAGTAGAGTGGAGAGCATCTCACACCACCTCTGCAGTGGATTCTTATATATGAGGCCCTTCGCGAACTCGAAGTCCACTCGGCATCAAAGAGTCCACGGTCTACATACCCCTAGTAGCCTACCACTGCTCAAGAAACACCGTCCACTACCTAGTCCTGCTTGGCAGAAAGAAGACGTTACCTTGAAAGTTGAGCCTAATCCCGGCGGAAGCAGCTGGTACTCTTCTCTAGTCTTCTTTAATATACCCATCCTTCTGACCCCAGACGAACCCCTCCGTCTCGGGGGACAAAGCTGAAGCTCACCTTACCCTGCCTCCCAAAAGTACGGAATCTCCCCTCTTCCCCTTGAGAAGCCCATTGCAGGCAAACGGCTCACAGAACTCTGCCCAGAATCACCATGCAGTCCCATATGGGCATGTTCTCTGCCGTCGTCGGCCTCGCCGCTACAGCCAGGGCACTCGGCAACGCCTGGACTCTCTCCTGCGGCAGCACCTGCGATGATCTTGCGGTCGTCAACTCGGGAGATTACGGCACCAACACACATTCCTGCAACAATTTCGCCTCGGGCCACGAATACTGCTACCTCAATGTGACCAAGTCGGTGCCGTACGGTGTCCTGTACAGCTGGGTCAGCGAGGGTGAGGATTGTGTTGGCACGGGGGCGCAGCAGGATACTTTCAACGCTGACGTCTGCGCTCCTGTAAGCGACTACCAGTCCTACATTGTCGTTCTTGAGATTTGAGGCGAGGCG
Source organism: Dendrostoma leiphaemia (assembly GCA_026120015.1). NCBI lineage: Eukaryota > Fungi > Ascomycota > Sordariomycetes > Diaporthales > Erythrogloeaceae > Dendrostoma > Dendrostoma leiphaemia. The sequence continues at coordinate 105,311 of JALRMF010000079.1, forward strand.
AGGCTGGACTGCAGGGGTGGAGGAGAGTCTTTCAATCACCAAATGAACGCGTTACGCCTGCTGATCTCGTATTCCCAATCAATGAATACCGCACAACTTGAATGCCCCAAAACCCTGGTACTCCCTGTTGGTCTCGTATTCAAATCAATGAATTCGGCACAATGCCCTGAAAACTTGGTGTTCCCTGTCGTAACACCTGGGCACGCAGAACGTACACTGTTCCAGCTTTTGCCTACCTAGGTATTATCTTGGCCCTGACAAGTCAGAAATGATTGGCAGTGGGGAGACTTTGGGATGATCAAAGCATGCACTACGTTTCTAATGGTGTTGTAAAGAACGAGTGACAGAGTTTATAGCGAACGCTCTGGTAATGTGAACTTCAGCTCAGCTTCCCCCCCCCCCCCCGAAGTCATTACATTCGCAGTATAGGACTCTTGCGAAGGTTTTCAAGTACCTAGGTAGTCAGAAATACTACAAGGTTGATCGATCTGGCGTGTACACCGCACCGGCAACTTATGCCCTACAACATCGAACATACACACGTTCCGTGAACGATACCAGGTGAGGTGACTCCGTGCTAAAAAGTTGTACCGGGGACTCCGAAGGCGACGAAATGTTCAAGGCTCTTAGGCAGTATTTCAGTTCCAACACTTTACGCAAGTACACAACCTACATAGCTTGAATAGACACACTCGCAAGCTGCTGGGTGAAACCTTGGAAACTTGGCAAAAAGTGCTTGCAGACGACATGATGCTTATTTTGGACGCTTGCTTGAACTTCAGGATGCGCCTCTGGACACTGCTACTGCCCGATGCGGCCAGGTGTTGCCGAGTATAGTAGTTTCCGTCTTGGTCCGTGTGACTTGCTCCAAGATCGGTATCGCGGAAAGCGATGCTGTCTGGGTGCAACACATTGACCTGTGCTGTCGAGACTCCACGCATGCCTCTGGCTAGGTCCTCACTAGGTACTCAGAAGCCATCAAGGTCGTACTCAGTCCCCTGCATGATTGTTCTCGCGCTCTCCAAGGGACTGTTTTTGAAGCGTGCGCGAAATTCCTGGGATGGACATCAATGTCTGACAGGTCCTCTTAAGATTGTGTGGCACAACTTTTGACAAATGCAACCCGTGGAACAGTTTGAAGCTGCAGATGTACTTAAGAAGGTGTTGCGAGAGTGCACAAAAGACGATCGCCTGTGCGCCGCACAGGCTGAACCCCTATATCTCGTCACAGAAGGCCAGTCGCAATTTCTTCCAACATGGAATTACTTGCATTTGAGAGATTTCTTGGCTCCATTTCCTCTCTTATACTCTCCGAACTCGCCAAAACCGACACCATTCATCGATAGACAGTCCTGACGTGTTGCCGGGAGCAATGAGGACATTAAACGGCGTTCTATGGCAGCTTGAGGATGCAGTCCATATGTGACGTGATAAAAAGCATTTCGCAGATGTCTTACCGTTTTCGGGGATAGAACAGTATAATGAAGCTCAAACACTCAACATCAGAGATCGTGTCCCTAGCAGTCGTTCATATTTCTTCATTCACAATACAAAATGTGAAGATCTGTCTCTGCCAGTGCCTACTCTGCCAAGCCTCATTGTGCGCCAAACTCCACCGCCCATGACACAATCCACACCTTTGCCAATGTCCAGGCAACCAAAATGAAAAAAAAAAAAAAATTTTCTACACCCATGTACTCGGCCCAAAAGTCTCGCCCGGCGGCAACACTAACCGCACGGCCGTGCCCAACATGTCCGACGTCTCGAGAGCCCCGACGTTGCCGAACCAATTCGGCGCGTCGGGCATGCTGACGTATATGGTGAAGAAGACCACTATGGTCGAGATGATGAGGCCGCAGTCGAGGGCGGCGGACGTGATGTAGTTGTATTGCATCCACCAGGCGTTGTAGCGGCGCTTGATGCAGAAGTTGAAGATGGTGCCGACGAAGCCCCAACATCTGCATTAAGAGGATCAGTAAAGTGTAAAGGTAAAAGTGTGTAAGTCAACGTTTGAAGAAGGACGGAAGAAAGGGGGAAAGGCTGGGTCAGAGATGCTGTAGTAACAATACTTACAGATAGATGTATGTCGTAGCGGGTGGCAGGTATCCCGAACCACCCAGAATGAGCGGAACGTGTATGTACCTCCAAATGCTCATGGGATACCTCCTTGCGAAGAACCATGAGACGAGTGGTGCTAATGCTCCCAGGAGCCAGAACCACCTCAGACTGTTGTACAGAGCTCCCGCGCTGAACATCCTCCGGGGGCCGATAGCGCCCCAGATGAGGCTCGCTGTGTAAAAGACCTTTTGGCCTGTACACGTGTATTGGTTCGGCTGGTCATCCGAGCTGCAGATGGTAATGGCAACGGTCAGCGGAGCAAGCTCAGATTGTGCGTGCACAGGTGAACCAGGCCAAGAAAGAAAAAAAAAAAGGGAAAAAAAAAAGTTCGTACCAGATATCCGGAATAGCCGCCAGTGCCCAATTCATCACCGCAATCTGCACGATAGCCGACCATATACTGGCAACCAGCTGCGCCGAGAACATACTCCGCGGCGGCACCTTCATGTAGTGGCCGAGTTTCATGTCCTGGGCGAACCCCAGAGCCTGCGTGCAGCAGATGTAGCCGTAATTCTTGAACAGCATCATGGCCACCGGCCGCCCGGGGACGAGGTAGCCCACCACGTACTCGGTCAGCAGGTTCAGGCCCAGCTGGATGTTGGTGATGGCCTGGATGATGCCGATGGGCACGGTGAAGACCACGGCGATAAGGATGCAGACGACGAAGGCCCACCAGGGGAGTCCTGTTGGCCTGCAGCACGCAGGGTGTCAGTCGTCAATCGTCCACACGAATCGATCACAGAGGAGTTCTGGGTCGGGTCTTACCAAGCACAGACCACCACAAATGAGACTCCGATCATGACGGCGAACAAGGCCATGTACCACCAATCGTCAGCGTCCCGATACTTCTTCATCATTCGCATGTGGCTATCGTCCTCCTGGTTGCGGGCCAACTTGAACTGCGCCTTGATCTGCCTGCTGTGATACAACAGAACATGCACAATCATCGCCGAGATGCTCGCAAAGGCCAGGCCATACGCAACGACGTACTGCGTCGGCATATACAGCGGCGAGTACGCATGGTATTTCTCCTCATCTAATACCGACTTGGCGTCGAGGATGGCAGAGACGTTGTAGATGTTCCCCGTGTTGTCGTACGACTGCGAGCTCTGCACGGGCATGTAGGCGCTGAACCAGGTGTTGGAGTAGTAGATGCCCATGGAGATGACGACGAAGAAGACCAGCACGCCGCCGGTGGTGTTGGCGATGGCGTAAAAGGGCGTGATGAGCGGCGAGCCCAGGTAGCCCGAGATGACGGTCCAGTCTAGCGACAGCGGCAGGAGGCCGTACCCGCTGACGCCGCCAAACAGCTGGTTGACGATGACGTTCTCGGGGGCGATCCACGTGACGAAGCAGAAGAAGCTGAGCCCCTGGAAGATCCAGCCCGGCAGCCAGTACCAGACGAACGAGCCGCACGCGAGGATCATGAACCACTTGTACCGCCCGATGCGCCACCCGCTCGCGGACTCGGGCGCGGCCTTGGGCGAAGCGTGGTCGTGGAGCGTGTAGAAGAGCGCGCAGTTGACGAGGTTGCTCGGCCAGATCATGGCGGCCGGCCAGACCAGGAACCGCCGCGAGAGCCCCGCGAGCCCGTACCCCAGACACAACGTCGTGATGCCGAACAGCATCTGCCACGCCCAGCCGAGGTACTGCTTGTACCAAACCCGCTGCACGATGATGACATCCGTGGCGTACAGCGCGCCGTTGCCGTACGCGGCGTTGGACATGACAGTGATGATGACATGCTCCTTGAAATTGAACTTGCCCGGGCACAGGTTGAAGCGCAGGCCGAAGACGTTGAAGACGCGGTCCGGAAAGATGCGGTCCCAGAGGAGGCCGATCGGGTACGCGACCAGCTGGATCACGTACGTCGTCACCTCGACGCTGGGGTTCCGCAGTGAGAAGAGCATGTTGATGCCTGAGCCGATGGTGCATAGGAAGAGGCCAATGACCCAAGCTCGTATCGTGTTGGCCGGGAGGTCGACGTCGTAGTTCCGTACTGTTGAGCGAACCTATGGACTCTTGTTACACAACCCAGTCCCGAGCACTACAGATAGATGGTGAGACTCACCTCGGGATATGGCGAGTTGTCCTCCACGATGTGATGTTCGATCTCGACGCCCTTCTCCGCATTGCCCTGCTTGATCGCAGCATCGATCTGCTCTAGCTCGTCCAGAGGCATATTCGGGTCCAGGTGGTGCATCTTCTCGAACTGCTTCAGCGAAGCCACGCCCAGCGAGCGCAGAATCTCCCGCTCCGACGACGTCTCGGCCACGCAGACATCGAAAGCCACAATCTCGGCCTCGTGCCGCCGCCGGAATATCCTGTGGAGTAGATTCATCATGATTGCTGCTTATCGACTGAGAGGAGCCTCATGCCCCTAGGGCAGTCGGCGTGAGAGTGGCTGTTGATGAGATGTGCTATAAAACTCAGACACAGACGATGGGATGTCCTTGGGTGGCCGCTGCCTGGACTGCATGAGTCTTGAGGAGCAGGAGAAAGTCTAGACCGAGGTTGCGAGTAGGCACCGCAGAATCGTGCTATGAAGGGGAGAAGCCTCGTGATGCGACAGTATAATTGGATCAAAGAAACGTCCCCAAGAACTGTTCCACTTGTCTTGTCGTAACGATCCGTGGAAGCAGAATGAAGATTCACAGCAGCAAGACCGGGGCCATGGAAGCCGCCAGCGGACGGCGAGGACGAGGGTGGAATTGCTGCGTACCACCGTCGTCCATTTCGGAAGACGGCCACGAGGAACACCAGCATCTGATGGTGCTGCGGGCTGTGGAGACGGGTACACACTGATTGCATGCAAGCCATTATGGTGGACTGATTGCGCGCCCTTACCTACCCCGGACAGGCCAATTTGCGAAGAATTCTCGAAGTGTGGCTCGAATGTAGGTGCCATCGGTGGTTCGCACTTCATGGAAAACCGTTACCGCGGAGGTAGGGTGAGGGCGACCTTCCTAAATGGTGCTATCGGCGAGGGGGTTTCAGTGCGTTTACCCGTGATTGGGGAGAATCGTCACTGTCGGCCTCGAAACGACTGCATATCGTCGAGGGTGCAGTTCGATAAGACGCCAGTGGGTGTCTAAGCAAGGATGGTGCCTTGCCGCAGGCACCACCACCACAAACCCCAGCCTGTCAGGCTTGTCAGTCTATTCAGCTCACCTGCGGCCGGGTATGTCGTGATAGTCGAGATAGATTTCAAGCTGCATTGCAAAGTGCGATTGTTTCAGGCGGCATCGACTGGTGGGGGGAAACAATTTTCTTGTGGGATCTGGTGTCATTAATTCCCCAATATGCGGGCCAGAATGCCAGTGCCACAACACCAATAGGACTGGCGTCTTATTGCCCAGGTCCCTGTGACAGAACAGTCCTTTCCGAGATGACAATTACAATGCTGAGCTGCAGGCAGTACCAAGCGGGACACTGCTGTCGCAATGGTGCGCAGCGGATCACCGTTCATCATTCCGCCCTTGTCGACCCAACTTTTCATACCGCTCTCTCGCCTTGTTCCTCGTGACTTCCACAAAGTCCGAGTAGTTGTCCTTGGTCTTCCTGGCCGCCTCGGCCACCGCATCACCGAGCTTGCCTCCTTCGGCACCGAGACCAACACCCGCAGCGTACACGTCCGTGGCAATGGCATCCGTCCGCCCGGTCCGGTCGGCTCCGAGGCCTTCACCAGCGGACCAGCCCATCTTGCCCAGCAGTGCAGCACCCTTCGAAGGCGCAGCGGGCTTCTCGAGCTCCTTGACGGCCGGCGTGGACTCCAATGGGGCCTTTCGCCGTGGTGCATTGGGCTGATTGTAGGCTCTCCGGCGCTCCTTAGCTCTGTCGCGGTATTGTGCACTCTTCTTGTTCGGCACCATCTTGCGAGGTGTCTTGCCCATGCGGGCCAGTTGTGATATTGCCCGTTCGATGTTGTTTTGATCGGCCAGGTTACGCTGATGCATTTCGCTCTCGCGCTCGTGTAATGATAACATACCTGCCTTGGTAAATTTGCGCTGGCAAATGAGGCAATGGAGGTTGTCTCTGTCTGCATAGGATGTGTATACCATTTCTGAGGGCACCCGAGAGCTGATAGCAACGCGCAGCGTGATGATCTGAGGCGCCTTCCCTGACGCCTTCAGCATCTCACCAGCAGCAGCTCGCTTCGCCTGGTCAGCCCGATTCGCCTGGTGGTCTTTGTTCAGGGTCTCGTGATCCCGCAAAGCCAGAAGAGAATCAAACTTCCGCATGCAGAGCATGCAAGACAAACTATCGACATCGCTGAACGAGGTGTATGATTCCTTGGTTCGAGGCCGCTTCGGTCGTTCAGCCGGGGCGGGGCTCGACTCGGCACTGCCATCGGTCCCCGCGCGGGACTGTCCTGCAAGCTCAGCACGCTTTTTGGCCCACATTTGCATCTGAGGACCCATTGCAACAGCAGGCTTGACCGCGGCTTGGCTGAGCTTGAATTTCTTGAGTTTCTTCCCAGAAGCATCCTGTGCGGTCGTGAGCTCGTCGGCGATTTGATCTCCTTGTCTCTCCGGGCTACCCTCGTTGTCCGGGGCTGGCTTGGCAAGGTCGATATCGTCTGTGACCCGAAATGCGCTAGGATAGACTCGATTGTCCCAATACTTGAGGAAGATGTCCCGATTGTATATCGGATTGAAGACGTAACGTCTGTTCTCTTCTGTCACTCGACCAGTATGCGGGATGAAGACGCCTGCATGAATGAAAGCCACCGTCACTGGCTTCGACGAGATAGTAATGTTGGGCGATGCTCGGAATTTGGCGATGGCACCTTGAGCATCCTCAAGCGTAGCAAACTCGGCGAATCCGTATCTCATGGCCTCTTCGTTGCTCTTGTCACGGACAAGGAACACACGTCGTAGGGAGTCTGGTTTGGCCCCAAGACGCGCGGTGTTCGCAGTGGGTGCAGTCGACTTCAGTTTGTTCTGGGAGTCCTTTTTGGGCTCTGGCCTGGCTTCAACGTAGAGCTTCTTGACGCCTTCTGCAAACAGCTCCTCGTTGATCGATGGATCTAGACCACGGATGACGAGGTATTGTGAGGGGAACTGTTGTGGACACTCATCTGTCTCACCAGTCAAGGGCGGGCCATGTGACAGCGCGTCGTTGTACCCATGAGGGTAGCCGTCTGAAGGAACAATTAGTTGAAAGGCCATTATCTACAAGCCTGCCTTTTGGGAGACCCGGGACCATTGATTTGCGAAAGGCAGCCCCAAGTATGAGGTACTGCTCTCGCAGAGAGGTTTTGGTCGGATGCTCTGCGTGGCACTGCGCATTGACCACTGAGCTGAAGGATCTGAAAAGTATCTCACCTGGTCTGGCCGTACGACATCTGTGACACCGAGTCCTCGTGTTGTAATTCATGTACGTGCACTGCCCAGATACAGAAGTCAGGAACGTTCTGCCATGCAAGGCTGGTGTGGAGGAAACTTGCCTCAGGACACTTCCAATCCTGCTCGTCCCTGCGCCGGTCATCTCGCCCTCCTCGCTCGTCCCTCCCACCCTCGTCCTCCCGACCGCGGCTGTAGTTGATTCCCATGCTGACCGGCTCCGAGTCGACGCCGCGCGAGTGCGCCAGCTGGAACTCGACACCGGGGTAATGGTACTCGAGGAAGTGGGCGGCGTCGTTGACGTTGAAGAACTCGACGAAGCCGATCCTCCGACCTCGCTTGTTGTTTCGCAGCCGGACGACCTTGACCTTGTCGGCGTGGAACACCTGCAGGTCGGGCGAAACGCTCGCGAAGCCGTCCAGGAGATCATCCTCGGTCGCATCGTTGGGCAGTCCCTCGACGATGATGGTGGAGGACGGCCGGCCGGGTGCGTGCCGTCGGGGAGATCGGGAGCGGGAGCCATGCTGTCGGTCGCGGTGATCGGGCAGCTCGTCGTCGTAGGGAAGGGAGCCGTCGTAGTGGTGTCTCGAGCGGTGGTAGCCGGGTGAAGAGCGCCGGCCTTCATCGTCTTCTTTTAGGCATGGAAAAAACAAGGCCGGGTTAGCCACGAAAGTTCGCAATCAGAAACAGCGCTGCAGGCGTTCAGCCTCCAGGCGATGCGGCTTTACCCTTCCGCGAGCGATAGTAGTCACGATCGCCCTCGTCTCGGTCGCGGCGTCCCCGTGGTGATCTCGAGCTGCGACGGTAACCGTGGTCTCGATCGTGGTCGCGGGACCGCGATCTGTAGCGGTGCCGAGGTCTGTCCTCGTCGTACATTGTAGGAGATTCGAGCGGAGGCAGAGATGGAGATGGAGTGGAATGAGAATGAAAGAAAGGTCGTCGCAGATATGGTGCGTGAGGAGGTTTGTGGATTTGAAGGAATGTCGTTGTCCAAGCCGCCGGGCAGGTTCCCAGACAATGGCCCTGGAAGCTCTGAAGCCAAAACTTGGAGCCTGGATCCCTGAGCTGACCAGTGCCGGCCCTGGAGTGGGAAGCCAGTGACTTGCCGAGGTCGGCCCGGAAGCAACTCTAACAACACGGACGCAATGAGGGCAGATCGCTCTTCACTTTCCTAATTCAACACCATAGCATCCTTTACAGTCCCATGTCATAAACATATCTGACTATTCTTACGCTTTGCTGCTTCATATATCTCAGGCCCTTGTTCGGAATTCTGAGCGCCTCCTCACGCGAGCTCAGCCATCTTATTGGCCCGTCCTAACGCATGCGTCACTGCTATGGGTTTCGCTGATCAACAACCAAGACATTGGAATATATTAGGAAAGTTGTTCTAGGTCAAAGAAAGGCCCCAGAAATATATTCATATATGCAAAGGAGCATATTTTAGTATATACCACGGCATTTACATCACCGTCCACACTTCGTTCCTCAGATTGGTGTGAGACTCGGTACTCGGTCTCAACGAAACCGATTTCGACGAGGAATTCACACTCGGCACACCACATATCATGACAGAACCAGGCACATCAGAGAGACAGGAGCCAGGGATATATGTGTCCCTGACCCATGATGTTCTGGATCCAAGATCCATCATGGACAAGGTGAGGAGCCCAGAAGCCGGGGCAATAGTCCTATTCGCAGGTACCAAGCCGACCTCCCCCCCCCCTCCCCGCAAACAAGCCCTTTCTTGTCTCCTCCCGACCAAACTGACCACACACCTTCTCAGGAACAACCCGCGACAGCTTCGCCGCCCGCCCTGTCCTAGACCTGACCTACCAGTCCTACACCCCGCTCGCCCTGGCCACGCTGCACACCATCGCCAGCACCCTCCGCCGGAAACACGCCCTCAAGGGCGTGGCCATCACCCACCGCCTCGGGCCCGTGCCCATCGGTGAGGAGAGCATCCTGATCGCCGTCTCCAGCCCGCACCGCAAGGCGGCGTGGCTCGCCGGCGAGGAGTGCCTGGAGGAGGTCAAGGCGCGGGCCGAGATCTGGAAGCTGGAGCGCTTCGTGGACGACCCGGAGGGTGTGTGGAGGGCGAATCGCGATGGGGCTCCGGGTACGAGGGTGGCGGCGGGCGAGGGGGAGGAAGAGGGAAAGTCGGGGGATGTGAAGGGCGACGGCGGAGAGGAGAGAGTCCCGGAGACCATGGGCCCGGTTGTAAGACCGCGAGCGCTGGGCGAGAAGGGCCACGGACCGGTGGTGAATCCAACGCCTACGGCGCCGCCTGGATGAAAGGCAATGCTCGACGGCACAGGACACAACAGCCTCGCGTGCCGAACTAGGCAGATTCCAAAGTGAGAGTATTTATTTTGCGATACAGTGCATAGTACATCCATAATGTGCATCCGCTATTGATACTCTTGTTTTCGCTGTATTTCTAAAGACAAGAACAGCCCGTATCTGGAGTGCCCAGGCAAAACTAGTAACAATCGCTACAGCCAGAAAAGAAGACCTCCCGACATCGCAAATGCAAGACTGATTCCAACGACGCTAAACAGTCCCTCATAAGCCGGTGTACCGCGTCCCATAGCAGCCGATTTGCTCGTGGAAGAAGCTGTGAAATAGTCAGTAAACATTAACGGATATGGACGTGAAAGCAACACTGATGTCCCTGTGAGAAAGAAGTACTGCTTCAGGAAAGACAACCGAGACGAGTGGCTGAGGATACTTGTCCCAGCATCGGCCATCGAGAGGGTCAGCGTCGCGGCGAACATCGCGGCGCTCGTGTCAGAATGAAGTCTGGTAAGTATGCAGAAGAAGGAACCGCACTCGCAGCCATCAAACCACCGCAGCTCGCACTCGCACCGGTAGCGCAATAACATACCAGAGCCACTCGTCCCCGACGTTCCCGTGCCGCTTGTCGCCGTATAGGTGGATGTCGACGTACCACTGCTGCTGCTCCCCGTGCCACTCGCCGACTGGCTCGCCACGCCGCTGAGGGCCGGCAGGCCCGACGCGCCCGCGTCCAGCTCCTGCACGTTGGTGCGCGTGCTGTTCAGGTTCGCCTGCGCCAGACCGATCTGCAGATTATCCAGATCATACACCACGTACGCGCTCCGGAGGAACGAGTCTCCGAGGATCGCGTAGTCGGCCCCCCTCGCCGAACTACCGTCGCCGCCTCCACCGTCGCCAAAGGGGTCAGAGTCGTCGTCCGTCTCGCCAATATTCTGGATGCCGAAAAGACACGGGTTGTCAAAGGGCACCCGGCTGGGCAGCTCGTCAGAGGTCAGCACGTCTTGCACGAGCTCGTCCCGCGGCACGGTGATGGTCGCGTTGCCGTTGATGCGGAAGGTGAAGCTGACGTCGAGACTGCAGTCCACGATAGCAAGGCTGGACGAGGAGCCAAAGTCTGTGTACTCGTACGCGCCAACCGCCGCGAAGAGAGGCTCGGCGATGGACTCCGGGAGGTAGGAGAGGGTGGTCCCGGAGTCCAGGATGGAGGAGAGGCTGTTGTCCTCGGAAGACAGGCTTTGGTTGTACTTGGTGCCGTTGGCGTCGGCAAACGACAGACCTGTCAGACCCACGGTGAAGCTGCTGTAATTGTTGGACTGCGCGTCCGGCAGGATCGGCACGGTGACCAGGTCCCCAATGAACTTCTCCGTATCCACACCGCCGAAAAGAATGTTGCCGGTGGATGAGTAGTAGTCGTTCAGATACAGCGAGTACGCCATGGAGCTGACGAGGCTCTGATTTACCATGGATGCCAACAGGTTTGAGTAGGTCGTTTGTGCCGCCTCGTTGAGCTCGAAGCCAATGCCCAAAATGCCCGTACCAATGGCTGTTTGGTTGGCCAGGCCCATCTGCAGGCTCTTGACCGTCTTGCCGCCGATCGAGAAGTCATCGGTGAAATAGTCACCCACAGCGCCGCTGCCATCGGCGTATTGGATCGAGAAACCACCAGGGATGATGTCCTTGTATGTCGAGCTGTCAGAAGGGTTGTCTACGAGGCCGTCAGTAAGCGTCAGTATACCTCCAGTCGTCTCATACAAAATCCGACAACCGGCCCCGGCAAGGAAAGTCGAGTCGAGCCTCACAAGTTGCACCACACGTCTCGCCGTAATATCTTTGCAACTTCTTCTCTGTACACAAGTCCGCATTCGCAGCAATGACAAATGCATCACTGCTTCCCGTGTCGAGAACCAAGGTCACGTCCTGGCCGGGCGTGCCCACGGAAACTGACGCAAAGTACCCGCCCTCTGTCGCGTTGTTGACCAGGGTTTCGGTGATGGATGCGCGCTTGCTGAGGCGAGGGTGTCTCTTCTGAACAGATCCTGCTGGGCCTCTCGCGACCGGTATCCGGACGACATCTGCTGCGGTTGTGGACGCCAGCGCCAGGAGCGCGGCATTCTCAGCCAACTTCATGGTGGGTCTGTTCGGGTCCCGTGTGATGTGATATCCAAAAAGCCGGAAGGAACAGCAATCGAAGGTTTTTTCCCGCTAATACGTGTGCTCAGGTATGTTTGGCTAAATGTAGATAAGAAAGCTCAAAAGAGCTACAGCGTTGCCAAGCTCGATCTCAACGACGTGGCAAGAAATACTTGGGTATCGAGACAAGTGTAATTCTGCTGCAGGCTTCCGGGCGGCGAATGTCTCTCAGCAGCGAGCAGCGCTGGGTAGTGATTTCCTCTTTTTCTCGACAGCACTTTCCGACGACAGACTCTGTTTGGAAGGAGACGCGAAGGCAGTCCGAACGACAACTTGGCGGGCCGGATCGTATAAAGATAGATGGTCGCCTGGTTCTGATGACGTCCACGGAGCTTATACTTCGGGGATCGTGAATAGAGCCTTTGTGTGCCGGAAGTACTGTACTGAGATGGGGATTGTGGAGCTCGACCACCCACACATTTTCCCTGGGCAAGCAGGGCAAAAGGGGCCCACGGGAATATATGTGGGCTACATCAGCGCTTGCTGCATGCTGCATGCTGCACCACCTGCTGCATGCGAAGGCACAACCCGTACCATCAGCTTTTGTGAAGAAGGGCCCCTCCATCGTCGTCATTCTGCGGCGGCGGCGGCGGCGGCGGCGGCGGCGGCGGCTGGCGTTGCTCCAAACCCGGTTTGGGGAGAGCATTACGAACGATGTCACTCGATAGCCTCTCAACCTCTTCTAGCTGCAGGCCCTTTCGGAAATCTGGCACCGACAGACGTGCCTCGGTGTTGCCACACAGACACACACGCCCACCGCTGCGGGTCCTCCAGGCTGGCAGGCTGGCAGCACGTCGGTTGGTCTTGATGGAAACTTGCTTGTTTGGCTGGCTGGCGTTGTTGAAAGGGTTGAAAGAAGCAAGAGTGGCGCGCCGGTGGTTGGCCAAGGCGGCCGTTTGCCCGGTCTGCCCAGTGGCTGAGACCCTGTCGAGGCTTGAAAATCTGCTGCTCACCCGCGCGGGCACCTGCACTTAGCGGGTTGAATGCGCCGTGGATTGCGCGGCCCCAGTTTTTCGCCCCTGACAATCACACCTGCCGAATTTCTTGGTAGATCTTCATCCTCATCTTGTGACAAAGACTCAAAGACTCTTAACCCTGTTGCTCTCGTGACCGCCGTCGTGACTCAGACTTCTCAGACTGCCCCAGGCCACTGTGTATCATCTCTGGCTTTTTGCTTTTCTGATTGTTTGCTCCTCGGCGAGACTGACACCCACGAGCCTGAGCAGAAGTTCGTCGACGTGGCGAAGACGGACCGTGGCACAGCCACAGCGTTTGTCTTTGCCTCTCGACGGTACAAGTCTCTCTTTCACACGTGCCGTCTCAGCCGGGCTCACCATCCCTCCTGTCTTGCATACGCTCCCATTCACTGTTTTGCTCCAGGCCTGCTCACCGCCCCCAGCTCGACCTTTCCGGGAGCCCACCATGAAACATCGCTCAAAGTCATGTAGACCCGTACGCTTCGCGGGTTTACGTACAGGGAGAAGGAGGACAGTGTCTCACGCTACTTGTGAAAAATGATGCAGTCAATACCTACCTAGGTAGGTATCCATGGTTCCGAAGTGAAAGTATCAGACAGCCCGCGATGGCTTACACTCCAGTGTGAGTGACCTGCAATACCTGAGTGCTATGCTTGGAGGCCCTGACTATGATGACATATGTCAGTTGGCGCCTGAGATTGTCTGGAAACTCGAGGGTGATATCGACGATACTGGCATACATCAGTGATTTCTCAGAACTTTCCGCGCCCTCGTCTTTCGACCTACTGAAGTTCTATTGGTGTCTACTTAAAAATGATCTGTAACTCTTCGATCCTCTCAGCCAAGTGCTACGCTGTCGAGCTTCTCTCGAAGCCTCCTCAGAGCTGGCACACATTTCACCAGCAGACTGTCGATCTGGTTGAGCTGAAGAAGTCCATCCGAGACATCTGTCTCATCAAAAGTATAATTGGTACACCTTGAGGTGCGCACGATTGACCTCGTTGACACGTCCGAGTACGTATTTTTCGACGCTGTCGTCGCGCGACCAGCGCTGCTCAGGCCCGCCGCGGACTTGTTCCCTGAGTTTGGGCACGTGGGCCATGCAGACGACAATCGAGCACTTCGCAAATAACGGGTGGTTGATGAGGAACTCCAGTGACTCAAGGGTAAGCCCCAACCTCCGGCCGTGTTTGAATTCGGCCGCCCGGAACGACTGGTCAGAGGATACTTGTGCCCCGCGTGAGGAAGACGCGCTCGGGTAGTGCGAGAGATCGACGGTCCATAACAGGGCGTTCATGTTCCCGAAATTTTTGGTATCCAAGTCTCTCGTACCTTGAATCTCTATAAATTCATGCACGTCCAGATTTGTCTCCCCGTCAAGGATTGTCGTTTCCATGAGCGATATCCTGGCGTAAACACGTTCATTATATCGTTGACACTGCATGATGTCTTGTTCCGTTGGTGTGTAATCTGGCGAGAGTATTCTTTCTGCCCTCGATAGAAAACTGCACAAGTCACAGGTGAGCACACTCTCGCGGGAGCCTTTGCAAGGACGAACCGACCTCTCTGCACCGTCATTTGGTTGCTGTCGCTGCAAGAAGTCTCGGAATTGGAGGTCACTTCAGATAGCCGTAATAGCATCGCCAACTTCAGTGATCTCCATGTCCTGCCGGAACTCATAGTCATCTACGACCCTAAAGGAGCTCAGGTTCTCCGGCGTCCATTCAAAGACACCAAATTCCTATGTCAGCTCGATCATAGACCTGGCATCAGCCACGAGAGTCTTCCGAACATGTGGCGCGAATTCCTCGAGGTGACTGCTCCGTATCTTGAAAGCCTTCAGCAGCAGATCATTGAATTCACCATTGCCAAGGAGCAGCATCTTAAAGTCTTGACACCCGATGTTGGTCTTTGCTGCCACTGGCCTTCCACTCTTCACTCCTTGCTGTTTGCGGATGATGCCCTTGACGGACCCGCGGATCCATCTTTGGTAAATGAACGAGGCAAGTAAGTCTTGGTCGAATTCAAACACCAGGGATCTTTTCGAGGAGCTTATGGAGGTTGCGGTAATTCGAGTGTTGATAGAGTCGGTGTCTCGGAGAACCACCATGGACGCCGCATCGTCTTGCACCTGCTTGAAGACATGTTGTGTCCGAGGTCTTTGTAGGATGTTTTGTTGTTCTGCGAGCGTGTTGCTGTTTTTCCGTCAATATGAAGGCGGTCCAGAATTTGCGACGTGCCAGGGACCGAGGGTCATTACTCACCTGTTGCAGGCCGTCAAAAGCAAGTTCAAGGCAATTGTCTGGTTCTGAACTCGTCTCGATAGGTCTCCGATGCCATTCGCGGCTCGCCTTTAGCACAAGTAAGAGCTTGCCTTTTCCGCCCAGTCGGCCGAACGAGCCCTCAGCTGTGTTCTGAATCCGCGAGATCCCAGCGTCGACTTTGGCGACGAGTATTCGACAGCAAGCAACACACCGATCTAGATCCATCACTAGCTGGTAATGAGGATGTTCAAAGGCGTTGATCCATGTTTCTATCTTGGTCAAAGCTGCCTTCATAGCTAGCAGCTGGGTCTCAAACTCCAAGACGGTCAGGTCAGCCTCCTGCCACAGGTAGCGAATGTGCGAGATCGTCGTGATTGTCCGGCCGATGGCCCCGACGAGCCCGACCACAGAGGCTGCGGTGCCGACGATGGTCAATGGGTCAGCCACCGCATGCACGCCGTTCAGTACTGATTGTCCACTGTATTGTGCAAGAAGTACTGGGGAGCCGCGATTATCTTTTCTGTCTTTTTTCTCAAGGTCACAAGAGCCAACCTTTACTACCTGGGTACCTAGGTATTCAGTGTCTCGTTCGGTAACAAAACTGCCTTGAGTGATGCACTGCCACGGAATTGTCAGCACGAGAGGGTGGCAGAGACTGCAAATAGTCCAGCGGAAAAAATGCAATTCAAGGTGAGAGCTTAGGTCTCCTGCAGCTGGTGTGGTAGATGCAACTCGACGATTTGCCGTTCACCAGTCTGGCCAGGCATTGGCATAAGCACGCATGCTGACCTCACACTCAAGATGTACAAACAGCGGGCTGAGATTTGCGATTATTCAGAGCATGTTGGAACACATCGGGTAAGATAAGAAGCATTTAGGTACCCGAAATCCGTCACTGTCAGCTCCTTTTTGGAATTCGATCATGGGGGCCGGTGGCGGTGGAAATATCTGACTGGGACCCTCTGCAACCCTTTCAGAAGTACTCTCAGGGCTGCATAGAGGTTTTGCTGTTTTGCTGGAGATGGGGCCCAGTTGACGGTATTTGTGTGTTGGTCGTTTCTTACTGCAGGAAGACAGTCAAAGCATCGTCTAGGGCCCGGTGATGCGTACCGGTAGCATCAATGAGGCACAAAGTCGTTGGACAACATCCTTCGAATACAGGCAGGACTGGAGTGAAGCAAGATGAAACGTTGAAGGACTTGAAGACACCTCTCCTCCAGGTATCTCATAGAAGTGATGAGTTGCAGAGTGGACATGCTCATAAATTGATTTGTGTGGGCAGTACACAGATAATCCACCAGGGCGGCCAAAACGTGATGCACTTCTTCTCACTTGGGCGTTGAGGCTGCTTGGCACCTGCACTTAGTACACCACCTGAGCAGTTGACCACCAGCCGAACCACCCCCCCCCCCCCGGCCCGCCGTCCGCCTGAAATATTTCGTGGGGGCCACATGGAATTGATTAAACCACACAGAAATCTTGCACCACCTCAACTCCAAAGTCCCAACATCCAGAAATTTGGTGGTCAGTGACCAAGAGCCATTCAGGTGGTTGCGGTTGCAGCCGACGCCATTTTCTCCGCTATCGCCCTTGCAGAACGCAAACTTTTCAGGCGGTGCGGCCTGTATCACGAGTCACAACTTACGACCCGCGACCAGACTTCTCATCTCCAAACCCTCATCGTCCAACCTTTGAGCCTCTTTTCTTCACTCCCCCGCGTACAAGTAAGTGGACTGGGCAACACTATGACGCAGAGACGGCGAGGCTAACAGGCCTGCAGATAACTATATTACCTCGCTCATCTTCTCGACTGCGGTGTTCTGCCAAAGTGCATGAAGGGTGCGCCGCCGCCCTAGCTTCATTCACCAACCCCACCCTCAAGACCTTCTCAGCAGACTCATACACGCCAAGATGGCCGAACAAGTCCTGTCGATCGACATCAAGTCGCTGCCCAAGGTCGCCTCGGGCAAGGTCCGCGACCTCTACGACCTGGACGCCAAGACGATGCTCTTCGTCTCGTCCGACCGCACCTCCGCCTACGACGTGATCATGGACAACGGCGTGCCCGGCCGCGGCACCATCCTCACCATGATCAGCGCCTTCTGGTTCCGCCTCCTGCGCCAGAAGGTGCCCGGCCTCAAGACCCACTTCGTCACCCTCCAGCCCCCGGCCGGCCGCCTGGCCCCGGCCGAGCTCGCCCTGGTCCGCGGCCGCAGCATGCAGGTGCGCAAGCTCAAGGTCTTCCCCGTCGAGGCCATCGTGCGCGGCCACCTGGCGGGCTCCGCGTGGAGCGAGTACAAGGCCCGGGGCACCGTGCACGGCATGCAGATGCCCGCGGGCCTGCGGCAGTGCGAGGCGCTCCCCGGCGGCGCCGTCTACACGCCCTCCACCAAGGCCGAGTACGGCCAGCACGACGAGAACATCACCCCCGCGAGGGCGGCCGAGATCATCGGGAACCCCGAGCACGCCGAGAAGATCGAGGAGCTGGCGCTGGCCATCTTCAACGCGGGTGCTGCCCACGCCCGCGAGAAGGGCATCCTGATTGCCGACACCAAGTTCGAGTTTGGCTTGGACGAGGAGACAGGCGAGGTAGTGCTCGTCGACGAGTGCCTGACCCCGGACTCGAGCCGTATGTGGCCTGCGGACAAGTATCAGGCTGGCAGAGATCAGGAGAGCTTTGACAAGCAGATCATCCGCAACTGGCTTACGAAGGAGGGTTTGAAGGGCAAGCAGGGTGTCAGTCTCCCGGAGGAGGTCAGACAGGCGACCCTGGGTAGATACAAGGACGTCTTTCAAAGACTCACGGAGACGACTGTGGAAGAGGCGCTGGCCCAGGAGGGCCTGTGAGCGGAGGTCACGAATATTGGAGAGGAGATGCACGGGATCCACCCTGTCAGATCCGGCTTATCACAAGACAGCCTCTCTGACATACTATTGTGAGCCTTTCAGACTTGGTCTGTGACGGCGAAGAGAATCTAACAGAATCTTCTCAAGCGCCTGTGCCGGTGAGACTGGATGTGTACGTTGGATACGTATTGATGCTTCACGCCTGTCCTTGACGTATAGATTCTCCCAGGCTGTCCTTTTTATCACCGTGTTGACCCTTTGGGTCTAATACGAGTTGTAGAGAATTTTGGTGCCAGCACTAATGTAGAGGACAAGGCTGGCGTGGGACCCAGTCAACACGGGAGTTGAGTAATGATATCAAAGGAGGGAAAGACGGGTAGGAGAAGGGACAAGGCTCCCTTGATCTTACTGAACAGTTGCTTATCCATGGTTCGTGGACTACCTAGGTATATAGCAACTGTATATTTGTTGACCATGCACAGTCTCAAGCTAGGCCCGTAGGTACAAATAATACTTACGTAGTATTGACGCGTCATATTTTGGGTGCAAATGGCGTGTGAAGGACAGTCCGTAGAGAATATTTTCGAAGTCTTTCATAAAATAGGAGAATTCCGATGATTCTTTGAATGGTGTGAGAACATAGAGTGCATACTAGCAATTTGAAGATTAATTCCAATTCCCTTCCTCTGCGGAACAGTATTTCAGGTTCAGTCCTCGTATTTTCCAGTGCCTCTTTGGACTCTTTTCTCTGCTCCTTCTGATATTCAAATTGCAACCTCAAACCTTGCATTTAAATCTATTGACAGGCCCTGTTTCTATTTCTGAGTATGCATGCAAGATGGAAACAACAACGATATTCTTTTCTTTGTTTTTCCGTCCCCCTTTCCGCTGTCCGCCTAGGGGGCTCGGGTCCCCAAAGGGGATGAGCCCCCGGCCAAGGAGGGAGGCGGGGGGGGGGGGGCTTGCACGGCTGGGTGGCTCCAGGGTTAGTCAGCCGGTCCGAGGCATGCCAAGGTCTCATCTTGTTAGCTCTCGGTTTGTTGAGCTTGGACGTGGACTGACCACTCCAATTCTTCTCACTCAGTCTACCCTCAAAAGATATTGTGAAGTTCACGGGACAGTGCTTCCATATTGAAAGAATGTGTTCGGTGAGATTGCAAGGTGAATGCCATCTGACGGACGATCTATTCAAACCCTTTTCTATGGTGTTTGCTGCGGTTCGTGCTGCGCTGAGTTTGGCGCCGGCTCGCCGCAGCTCTCATCGTCCCATAGGTCGGCTGTTCCGTTTTCCTCCCAAGCCTGAAACCTCATGAGAGACTGGGCGCTCCCCTGACCAGTCCGCGACGAGTCCTGTCGCAGACTTCCCGACTATCCTACTCTCTCCTCACCCAATTCTTCCACTTTCTCGTGATTTCTCTCTCGTCTGCATCATTTCTCTTGGCATTTATTTTCCAAACTCTTTCTCTCTTCGTCATCGTCGCCGTCGTTGCTGTGCAATTAATTCGAGCCCGCCCGTTTCCTTCCACATCGAGAGCAAGCTGGTCTGCCGTCTCGCCCCACGATCATTATCACATCCACGGAAACGCTCAGTACTCCGAAACACAACCGCACGACAAAAAAACAAAAAAAATGAAGGTCATCGCTCTTCTCGCTCTCTGCGTCTCCCTCGCCAGCGCTGGCGTCGTGATCACGCCCGTCTTTGACAACCAGGTCGTGGCAAAGGAGGGTGCCGACTGTGCATTAGGCGTCGTGACGCCGTCGGGTTGCGCGTAAGCACTTTATGACTTTTTGATGTTGTCTCTTTCCTCCGGCATGAGAAAAGAGGAGGCCGATCGGTCTGCGGCCTGGCGGCCCCGGATCGGTTCATGCAGCCGTGCCTCACCTAGCCCGTGATCATTTGGCCGCAACGACACCCGTCCCTGCAAAACAAGATGCTGACAGCCCTTGATGACAGGCCGCTACGAGGAGGCGCCCCCCGGAACACTCGATAGACGCCGTGTCAACTTATAGGACTATGGACGAAGCTTGCATGGCGGACATGGAGAAGCGATAGATGATTCAACTTGACGAGGAGAGGGCAAGTGGTTTGCTGGGAAGGAACACCGCAGAGCGCCAGGGTCTACTCCAATAATGGTTATAATATGATGGAATACCAAAAGACACTTCCTGTTCTCATCATACTCGTACATTGTAGGCTATCGGGCCATAGCTTGCTTGCCCGGTCGCTATGCCGGACCTGTAGATTGGGCACATGTGCATCGTCTCGTGATACACCACATCACTCACCACCTTGGCGGTGTTGCACTACCGACTTTGCGTGAGTGCCAGGTGTTCGCTTGACCTCTCTCAATAGATTCATTAGCTTCTGTCCAAGCAGCTTCTCTCGTCCACTGGGGGGCTTGAGTCCGTGGTGATGCTAGCTAGATCTGCCTGTGATCTTATTCCAAGGCTTCGATAGAGAAGTTGGTCTTCGGCGGCTGAAGTCGATCCCCCCTCCACCGTGATGCTCAACATCCACCACAACGGACTGGATCCTCTTTGTCTTTTGAACAGGTGTTGCGAGGGCCTAGGTGCAAAATCGAGGCAGGACTTGAACTTTTTCTCTCGTCACAACAGTCTTCGCAGTTTCTTCCCACTCTGTCGATGAAGGCCTGAGGCTTCATCCGCGAGGCAGTGGTACTTGTTTTCAGGTCCGGCTTCTGCCGGTACATTACTTCTCGTTGCTTGCACCAGAGCAGGAGTGTGGCCTGTCGATGGTGACCGGGAAATTTGCACAACGTCTCCATGGACCAGGTGTAACGCCGCACTCTCGTGTAACTCAATGACGCTGCCGCCGAACTCCATCGGTTGTTGCAGAGTCGTCATTCGCTGTGAAGGCGGTCAGTGGAAGAAAGTGATGGAAAACTGTTCGGAGTGAAGAGATCGAAGGCAGCAGACCTGCGATCATTCGCATGGTGAATATACTAGCTGGGCGTATTGGAGCCTGTCGGCCAGAACTACATCTCGGGGTTCGGCGTCCCTTGGGATCGGTTCGTCCCCGCTCAAGACGGTGCAACAGCCGCCGGGAGTGAGTGGCAGCACGGCACTGTACGCCGTCAGGCCGTGCAGGACGGCCTTTGCGAGAACGAGCATGCAGTCGAAGCCTAGGCATCAAATTACCGGGGGCCATGAGGCCGGAGAAGTCGTCCGGTTGTTTCGTGGACCGCCCATTAAAGATTCGTCACTACGGCGGCGCCATACTCGTTGAGCAGCGTCCACAGTCGAAACCATCTGAGGTTACCCAAGCCCCGGGGTTCAACTATTGGGTGTGCTCTTGGTGAGCTGAGGACCATCCAAAGGGTGTGGTGCAGATGGGTGGGATGCCTTTGGGACAACGTCGGCATATCATAGCCTCACTGCCTGACCGTCCTCCCCATCACCATCGGATGCTGGTTCGCAATGGTGTAATGAATTGGCGGAAGGTTTTGCGGTCTGTTGCGAGCTTGTTGGGGGGGGGGGGGGGACTGCTGCCGTCCTGTACGTACAAGTGTCATGTCTGGTCACTGCTGCATCAATAATTGGCTCAGAGGCTCGCAAATATGAAGGTCCGCGAAGGACATGGGCATGATGAAAGTAAATTCCTCGTCTCTAAACCTCGGTTTTTGAGTCCACAATCCGTTGATGTCTCTTTGCTAGCCGACCCACGGACCGGGCCACAAATAGTGTGAGACGGGAACTCGATCCGGTCAAGATCTTTGCTGTCTAACCGATTGACTGCTGCAGAGGAGGCAGATCCAGCCATTGGCGACGGAGTGACGTGTTCCCCATTCGGCGGAGGGAAAGCTTGAAAGGCGAAGATCCGGATGTTGAAAGTCAATATTGGCGATGAACCATGGCGTGCATGGGTGTGCAATGTTACGCACCGTTCAGCGCCTCTTTTACTGGCAGAACTGATCTGGAGCAGTCGGTACCGACGGCCCACTGTTCTTTGAGCAACGCGGCACCAGTGACCAGCCAAAACCCAGCTCCGAGAAAGGCTGCTGGTGACGTAGGTGTGGCGCCCCAGACGTCTACCACAGTACTATCAAATCAATGTTCGCCTTTCTGCCGGTGCCGGTACGTCCTGTACCTACTTGGGTACTGCAATTCAACCTTGCGTCTTTCGTCCAGGTTCGTCCGCAGCACAGGCCGGGCTGCCTCCACCTCGTTTCTCGTGCAAGTTTTCGTGGCTGCGCCGTCCTCTAGGATTCTAAAGGCTACAATCAATCAACCGATCCAGGTACAAAAAGCAGCGGGAGCCATTCTCTCGCGCCACGGCCTCTGTGCCAAGACATTTTCCCCTTCCCAACTCTGGCACGCAAGGCCACCAATCTTTCGATTCAGTCAAACAAACGCACGTCTATCGTCGACAGAGACCCGCTTCGTACGAGCACGTCTCCAAAGCATTAAATAATAACAACAACAACAAAACAACAGGAATCATGGCCAACGTGTGCAGCCTCATCCTGCTCATCCTCATCACCCTTCTCTGTATGTGATAACCTCCCACCTTCCCCCCCCCCCCGTCTTCCCGCCATGCAATGAATGCATCACAAGCGCCCTGCTAACACACTCCCAGTCCCTCCCGTCGGCGTGGTACTCACCGCCGGCTGCGGCGCAGATGTCCTCATCAACATCGGCCTGACGCTGCTAGGGTAAGCCTCGGCCTGCCTCTCTACCTAATCCTTCCATTCTGCCCTCTACCCTCCAGCCAAGACATTGTAGATCAGTGGGCTAACCATCGGGAACGCAACCAAAAACAACAGGTATATCCCCGGCCACATCCACGCCTTCTACATCATCTACGTCTACTACTCCCGCGCCGAGGCCGGCCGTGTCTACGACCGCGCCCCCGGCATCTACAGCGACCGCGTCCAGACCGGCGGCCACAAGCGCGCCGCGGCTGCTGGGCCCGTGGATCCTGTCGGCCCTCCGCAGGGACAGTACGGCACCATGCACTAGATGGGGAGGGAGAGGAAGTAGAAGAAGCCGCCGCCGCCCGTGGGTGCGAGGACCGGAGGGGCAAGCTGGTTTGTATCTCTCTTCTTCTTCGGATGAGAGAGCATGACCAGTATGTCGCGGCCGTCAGTGATAGGAGAGACAACAGGTCAGGCGGCGACGAGTGTGGTTTTATTTTTTTAATTTTTTTTTATTTTTAGTTGTGCTCTGGGGGGACACGGCTCGTCAAATTGAGAAAAGCCGCCTCGGAGTTGAGACCTGGCGCCATAATTCAAGGAGTGTCAGCGCCAGGCGTAGAATCACGGATGATACCATTGCGCGTGTATTGTAACAAATACATTTTTGCTTTCTCTAGCCGAACTGAGTTCAATCCGCACCAACTGCACAGCCGAAAAGCGAGACCTCATTCTTGTCGCTGGTGAACGTGCGACCAAACAGAGACTTTGTGCTCTGCCATGTGCAACAGCTGCCTCATGCGACCCGTCACCTGGAGGAGCCTGTGCCGGTAAGGCGAGCAGCAGCAACCCGGTTCCCAAATCTCGGCACTTACCATCTTGTGATACTCCCAAATGCTGTATCAGTGTCCCTTATTTGGCGCAAGGTTGATCCGGATCCGATCTTACTGACGGTGAGATTTTTGCCTTGACAGGCGGCACGGCATGTGCGCAACCACCGGGAGGCCAAGCAGGCTTTGCTTGGCAAGGAATGGAGGCAGCATCTGAGAGGTGTGCGTTGATGCGTATGTGTGACGGGCAATCTT
The DNA here is from genome assembly GCA_026120015.1 of Dendrostoma leiphaemia. Taxonomy (NCBI): domain Eukaryota; kingdom Fungi; phylum Ascomycota; class Sordariomycetes; order Diaporthales; family Erythrogloeaceae; genus Dendrostoma; species Dendrostoma leiphaemia. The sequence goes on from JALRMF010000079.1 coordinate 129,087, forward strand.
GTCCGGCCCGACGGCGTACTTGTCTCAGGTTAGCATCTTTGTGAGGCGATGAACAGCCACCAGCATCACGAAACATGCGAGGGGGAGAGAGAGAGAGAGAGAGAGGAGATTGAAGTGCGACTTCATGTCGCGCATTCAATTGATCTATCCTATCTAGCAGGACCAATCCGAGGCCCCGCTCGACCAATATACCACCCAGGCCAGCCAGATATCTCCTCCCGTCCATATACACCAAAAGGATTCGTTATTTTCGTAAGTACAGATTATACATGTATATATGTAAACGCCAGAACCATATGCTCGAATCTTTACGTGTCTTTTTCCTTAGAACAACATGACCAGCGCAGCCAGCCCGCCCAGGAGCGCAAACACCGCCGCGCCCGCGGGCCTCGGCGCGTCGGCCGCGCTCTTGTTGCTCGACGACGCCGCCGTCGAGCTCGCGGCGCACTCGCCCGTGAAACCGGAGGCGCCGCCGCTCCCCGCGGCGATGGCCTGCTCGTTGGTGCCGCACGAGGTGTACTGGGCCATGCTGATCTTCATGTTGGTCTGGTCGAAGACGACGTAGGCGTTGCGCAGGAACGTGTCGCCCAGCAGCGCCGTGATGCCGGACCCGGACTGCAGCGCCTCGACGCCCAGCACGCACGCGTTGCCGTCCTGCAGCACGAAGTCGCTCATGGGCACCGCGATCGTGACGCCCTCAAAGGCGAACTCGAGGCTGCCGCCCGTGTTGCCGACGTCGCAGTCCACGATGAGCAGCCCGGAGGAGTCCTCCTGCGCGTTGAAGTCCGAGGCCATGGACTGGACGATGGTGGACGGGAGCTCGCAGAGCGAGGAGCCCGTGTCGAGGACGACGCCGGACAGCGCCGAGTTGGCGTACTTGCTCGTCCCGCTGCTCGTCTTGTGGGAGATGCTGTTCAACGTGACGGCATACCGCTGAATGTCCCCGTTGGCTGGGCTCGCGATGTCCATCGAGGCGAGCGATCCGGAGAACTTCTTAGTGTCCACGCCACCGAAAACAATAGTCCCGCCCGCAGTATTGCTATCGCCGAGGGCCACGGAGAAGGCCTTGGTGTTGGTGACGCCCTGCTCCTGCAGGGAGTCGACAAAGTTGCTGTAGTTCAGGTTCACACCCTTGCCGAACCCCAAGCCCAAGATACCCTCGTTCAGATCCTGCGAAGCTGTCGCCTTGCCGAACTGCACGCTCGTCAAGTTCTTGCTCGCGCCCGGGATCCCCACGGCGTCGACGAAGTAGGCGATATTCACGGCGCCGGAACCATAGACGATCTGGCTGGTCTCACCAGTAGCATTGGCGGTTGTCGACGTCGACGGGTTATAGGTGCCATCGGCCTCGCACTCCTGCTGTTGGTCGGACGTGAAGTCGCTGTCATTGCAGTTGGGGTCGACGAAGAGCTCGTCCGAGCCCGTGTCGATGGCGACCTTGACGGATTGGGCGTTGGAACCGAATGTCACTGTAGTTGAAGGTCGTGTGTCAGCTGGCGTCTGTGTGTGGACTCCAAAAAGGAGGAAGACAAGGTTTGGAGGGGCGGCTTACAGTCGATGAGGTAGCTTGTGTCCTGCTCGTTTACCAAACTCGCCGAGGCTTGTCTTCCCGATAGCGTCTTGGTCGATCCACCTCTTTTTATTGGGAAGGAAACGAAACCTTGATTAGAGTCTGCAGCGGCTTCCCGTGGAGTTAAAAATGCGCCGTTCGTTGCGCGTAGGGCCGCAGCCAAGGCCAGCAACAGTGATAGTCTTAAGGCCATATTGGTCGTAGGGTGAAAGACAAGAGGACCACCTCGGCACCGCCCAGGTGTGAAGGACGGAGAGACGTTAAGTGGTTCTTCGAACAGAGAGTGATTCGGGCAACTGTGGATCCGAGGTTGTGCGCGTTTATGCAGTGAGGTGATGACACTCAGCACAGCGATGCTTGGCGACTCAGATCTGTAGACGAGATTGTATCGTTTTCGATTACACTCGAGACTGTCGTGATTGACTCTCGTCGTCGCCACTGAAAGAGGGAACAGGTATCGATCGTCACCACGAGAGTGTTCAGGCGTAAGAATGGGTGGGCGAGGGGGAAGGGGAAAAGAGTATTAAGAGATCTGGGCGCCCAGACGACAACTTAACACCAGTTCAGCCAAAGAGTTCAGACGTTGCAGATCGCCCGACCTAGTGCAGCAGCAGCAGGGGAGGGTGGCGCCGATGATGCAGAACCACCCCTGACACCTGAAGGAAAAGGCCGGGGCGCAGCAAGGCTCCAACCTCTCGCCGAGCAGGCGTAGCCCAGGCTCACAGGTCCATCGCCCAGAGCAGGATGCAGGCAGGGCTGGAGCAGGGATTATTGTATGAGATCATGATGCAAGTATACCCCAGGCCACTCTGGGCAGGGCGGTGACCTTCCATCTAGAACGCGAGAATAGTCAGGCAGGCGAATCAAGTAAATGGAGGCAGCCTGCTGATGGCAAATCAAATGCAAAGAAACTTGACGTCGGCTTGCCTTAGTCCTTTGGTCGCGAGCTAATTCTAGGTTAAGACTTGAAATGTGGAATTTGAACTAGCACAGAACAGTTCCGATTTCCCGGGTCATGGCATGCTCAGTGACGGCATACTTTGTGCGATATCTTCTCAAATTAGAAATCCTTTGAGACCACCCGGCACCTGCCGAGCATAGTGGCATATCAAATCTGTACGGGCGAAATAAAAATCAAAAAGACGACAACAAAGGCCAATCGGCACAGCCCATTGAAATAACAGATTGGCGTGCACGTCTGGCCACGGCATGCTGCAAGTTTCCGCTCCTCAGCGGCGGGCGTGGACGGGTACCTCGGCTCGTCCCTTTTAGAAACCTCCCCAGACTCAACGTGTGCCAAGTGTCTTGTCTCAACCCGTTGTCTAAGACACAAATCCTTCCACCTCGCTTCTCCGCTGGCGGATATTCACTGCCGACGGGCAGACCTGGCAGGCAGCAGGGATAATGGTATCGCTGTGGTGTTGTGTTTGCCCATCGTCGAGCATGATGTCTGCATTGATTGTTCTTGGTCCCGGTGGATACCCTTCACCCGGATCTGAATATAAGCTTCTGTCGCCAAGGCGACAACTCTATTCTAACCACCCGACCAGCCGACCAGCCGGGCACCCACCAGCCGCCGTCCAGTCGTCGTCATCTTTTCCAGTCCCATTCGTCCAACGCGCTAATGAGGCACACCGTTGCACGGCGGAGTGTCACAAAGCAAAGCAAAATATCGAAAGTTCGCCTGGCCACAGCAAGGTATTACGCGTCCTCCCCCGGGCCAGCTGACGCGCAAACAAATACCTGAGATGTCCCAGCCCGCCCAATTCGGCTTCCAAGGACTCAAGGAGGCAGGTCTGCACCACGCTCTGGATCGGAGGATTCAGTACTTGTGTGTCGCATCAGCTCCAGCTGCCGCCTGTGCCCCCGCTTCCGGTTTGTCCTCGCCCCGGCGCAGTTTCAAGAACTCGCACTTGCAACATTGGAACATGCGGCACTGCGCTGCACAGCCACCGCGGTCCACCGGGCGATGGGAGACCCCCCTCGTGACAGAATCCTCCCAACGGAGATTAGCCCACCTTGAGAGGCTACAACTTACCTGTCCAGTCCAGCTGAGCGAATAAGGTTGATGTTGCACGCGCTGGCTTGTGGCTTTTTTTCTTCTTCATCCATCTGAGCTTGGCAGGTCAGGAGCTAGGCCGCTTCTGTTGGTCAGCTGTGCCTCTTCATCCTCCGTCCTGCGCTGCGTGCCCCATTGCATCGTGCATAGACTACTCGATGCACGCGCTGCGTCAAGTGCCGCTGTTCCTACCATTTGATGGAGACTCGCGTATCCACCGTTGACGCCGGCCCGACTGTCTCTAGCTCTGGCGCTTGCTCGGCCGAACGGCTGGGGTTTCCTCTTCGTTTTCCCCCCACCTGTCCGCTATCGACGGACAGAGCGGTCAAGCAGCTGCGGCTGTTTCCCTGGCCCTGGCTTGTGCCATATGATACAAGTCTCGGGACCGGCGCCTGTCCAGCTCCGCCTCCGGGCTGCACTAAGCATTGTGCACCCTGCCTCGGACTCTATCAGCCGCTCCTCGAGGCGGGTCCTGCTGCGGAGCAGACAGTGATAGTCACAATTGCATGTGACCACTCTTTTGACGTATCAAACCGAACTCTGTAACTTCAGACGAGCCAAGTAAACATATGTGTACTAGTATATACAACCAACAATAAGCAACCGCCCAAATATGCAAACCAAACCCAATGTGAACGTAGCAGAACCGCCTCTCGACGGTTCGAAACCAGGACCCAGACACTCGGCGGCCACCCACATAACGCCGTGGACGTCTAGACTCGTCCCTCCGAAGAGTAGGAAGAAAAGAAAACGCCGAACCATGCACTCGTCCTATGTTCGTGTACTGCGATCAAGTCCAAACATCGTGTAAACATCAACCCGCTGTGGTCCCAGCCAAACTATGGCTCGACCACGTGTCCATTGCCGTCGGCGGAAGCTTTTGTCTCCTTTTTCGAGTACAGCTGGAACTGTCCGAAGATGACAAAGTCCTCGACGATGGTGCCCAGTGATCCTAGAAGCCAGGGCAGGGCTTTCAGAAGGTAGGCGCCGTCCTGGGAGTAGGCTACCAGACTCGCGCCGTAGGTCAGGTTACCGGTGAGGGACAGGAGGAAGAACAACAAGGCGAGACCTAAACAAACACGCAATGTTAGCAAGCGATTCTCGCCCCCCCCCCGGGGGGGGGCGTCTCTGGGCTTTTCTCTGCCCCACGTACCTTCGGTAGACTTCTCCCTCCAATTCTTGATGATCTGCGGGATCCGAGCGCAGAGATAGCACAGCGCGCTCATGTATCCCAGGACCATGCCCACCACCACGAGGGGGTTTTCAAGCTTCTCCCCGCCGTTATCGTCGGTATCATCCCCCGGCGCACCAGCGTCGACGCCCACGACCTGCCGGCTGACGAACCACGCCGCAGCCCCGAGGATGTACACGGCGACCAGACTCAGCGTGTTGGTGACCCACGCGCTCCGCTGCGGCGTGTCATCCTCGCCGGTGACCATCCTCTGCAGCGGGTCGAGGCCGGAGGATCCCCGGCGCACCGAGTGCCGGCGCTGGGACCCCGGGAGGCCGACGGAGCCGGACCGCTCGCGGGACAGGAGCGGTTCCTCCTCGGCGGACAGGGCCGAGCCGTCGGAGAGGTGGCGCTGGCGGCTGCCGCGGCGGCGGCGGCGCGCGTTGACGGTGTTGTAGTAGACGCATTGGGTGATAAGGATCACGTCGGCGAAGCAGAAGTAGGTTCCGATCGCGATGGCGGAGGGGGCCAGATCGGTCACGAGGGCACCTGTTGGGAGACGGGGCCAAGATGTTAGCCTGGTTACTCGGCGAATCGTGAATGTGCCGTGCCGGCTGCTGCGATACGGCACATCTCGATGGGGTTGAACGCATGATCAATGGGATGGAAGAGGGACAAGGCTGGGAGGACATACCTGCCAGATTGGTGAGATCACCAAGCAGCCAGATCAAGAGGAAGCCCATTGATAGGGCATCCGCACTCTTGGCCTTGTAGTTGGTGATGAGCTGAGGAAGCTGTTTCACCAATGGTCAAAACCGCAACGATGCCATGGGGAACAGACGGGAGGCCATACGAGAAGACATATCCACGCGACCAGACTGATACAGCCAAAGACGCCCGACAGCGCCTGTCCGGTCTCGGTGGACATCGAGGCCGAGTCCATCGTCGCGACGAAGGCGGCCATAGCGCAGGAAGTCAGCCCGTTATCGTCTCTTCCTGAAGATTCTCTTCTGCAATGGATTGGAATGGCCGTCCGGATTGACACACAAAGAGGCTGCGACTGCTCAGAGATGACGAGCAAGAGGTGAGGTGAACGACGGTAAGATTTTTCCCCGTGAGGAGTCAGACGATTTAATCTAGTCTACCCTGAGTCTTGGGTAACCTGACAGGTAACCTGATCAGAAAAAGAAAAGACACCCCGCGACTCACGGGCAGCAATGGATGACCTCCTGCTTATCGCGTGCGCACGAAAGATAAGGATGTCGGCTTATGGCTGCTTTGGGTTTGGCCCTGCCCAAGATTTCCGCAGGCATGCTAGGATCATGCCCGGTGACGTAAATTTCCCACGGGCAGAGAATCTGAGGGACCGCTGCGGCCCGCGGGTGGATGGTACGAGACCCTGCATGCCGCTGCATGACCGCTTTGCAATTCAGAATTGTCAGGTCCGCGATTGGCGCTTTCGCCGGTCTGCGATCGTGCTAAAAGAGGAGCCGCATTTGAATTCGCTTCGCCTACCAGTCCGTGTCGAGGTTTCTTCCTTCAGTGCTTGAACGCTGGTTGATTTGCTAGTTCATATCAGCGCATGACTTCTTATCGTGAACGGTTTGGCCGTATGAAGTATTTCGATGACAAACTCGTACGTAGGTTTTGTACTTACAAGCTGCTCACATGCGTCTAGATTGATGTTGGTCTCCTTCCAAGAGAAGGAGACATTCAACAACAGACACTAAGAGGAGAGCTGAACATATAGTACAGTCACTTCTTCGTAAGACATGAAAGCTTTTCAGAGCTGTTTATAATGTGACCTGACTTCTTCTTTGTATTGAGTTTGCCCCCCCCCCCCTTCCCCCACGCCTATTCCCTTTCGCTATTTGATGACCCGATACGGTTAGCGTCATAGTCTAAATCCCATCCGGCTTGAAGAGGTCTCTGATGAACGTGTAACCTCAACTTACACCCCCGACAGGTACGTGATATACATTTCCCAATGCTCACAGACCGTCACAGCAAGAAGTACCGGAGTCACGATCGTGATGGTCGTCTCGCGTCAGTGTGGTGGTGGTAAGGTGTTATACGCCGGGGGGTTTGGCTCACAAATTGATTCGCTGTGGAGGTCTGGTGGCATCCCTGGAACGCAGCGCGTGAGCGTTTGTTGCCGCATCAACTGACTTTCCCATGCTCGACGTGACTGGCTTATCAACGGCGCCGTGAACATCGTCTTCCTTCACATGAGTAAATGTGAACATCTACCCTCTTACATCTCATAATTTTCTACCACATAAAAAAATCAAAATCCTTTAGACGCTTCAACATGAGATTATCTAGCCCGCTGGCGTGGGGCCTACTCGCTGTCCCAGAGGCGCTGGCTTGGGGAGGTGAGACAGACCTACACATCAGTCACATAGCAAGACTTACACGGGCATGCTCACAAAACCCACAGGCTTCGGTCACATCACCATCGCCTATGTTGCCAGCAACTTCGTCCAGCCGCAGACACAAGCCTACTACCAGGCCCTCCTCCGCAACGACACGGGCGACTATCTCGCCAACGTCGCGACCTGGGCCGACTCCGTCCGGTACATGAAGTGGGCCCGCTACACGGGCGTCTTCCACTTCATCGACGCCAAGGACACGCCGCCGGCGTCGTGCACCGTCGACCTGGACCGCGACTGCAAGGCCGAGGGCTGCGTCGTCACCGCGATCCAGAACTACACCGCGCAGATCCTCGACCCGTCCGTCCCGCCGTGGCTGCGCGCGCAGGCCGCCAAGTTCGTCGTCCACTTCGTCGGGGACATCCACCAGCCCCTGCACGACGAGGACGTCGCGCGCGGCGGCAACGGCATCCACGTCCTCTGGTGGGGCGCCGAGCTGAACCTGCACCACGTCTGGGACTCGAGCATCGCCGAGCGGTGGGTCGGCGGCGTGCGGAGGAAGCCGTTCCAGGAGGCCAAGGCGTGGGCGGATGAGATCACGGAGGACATCAGATACGGGCAGTTCGAGTCGCAGAGTAAGACCTGGCTGGACGGGGTGGATTTTGAGGATCCCATCGGGACGGCGCTGGGCTGGGCGCGAGAGGGCAATGCTTATGTGTGCTCACATGGTAGGATTCCTCCTCCTTTTGTGCCTCTCTTTGCTCCATGTCTTGCTCTCGAGAGTCCACGAGCATGATGCGGATTGGACTGACCAAGTGAGTAGTGTTTCCCGAAGGACCAGATGCCATTGAAGGTCAGGAGCTCAGTGGCGAGTATTATGAGAAGGCCGCCCCAGTGATTGAACGACAGGTCGCACGTGCTGGCTATCGGCTGGCAGCGTGGCTTGATCTCACTGTTGCCGCCCTGAAGGCAAACCAGAATCAGTTTGAGTTGTGAGTGGGAATTTGCTCGAGTGGACTTGCATCTAGAGCCCGTCGGTGACGACCACGTTGCCACACAAGGGTGCTTCTTGACCCGGTGCACCATACACCTGCATAGACGTCTTTAGAACACAAACCAAGACATGAACAAGCCTCTGTGAAGTCACGACCGATACAATGCAAATATGATCTGTTGTGATAGGTATACTGTCAGTCTGTCGCGCACCAGCCTGGTTCATATCTCGATGCTCAGCATCACCCCAAGTTAAGCTAGACTTCCACGATACAATGCGCAACTGCCACAATCTGTGAGACCAGTGTATTTGACCGTGAACATGTTATTGCATAGAGATCGCCGCCCCTACTAGGAGAAATGCTGTTGGGACGCTTGGGATACCACAGGTTAGGACATCATGGGATCAAGCCACAGCAACAGCCGTCATGAACAACCTGTTCACATGAGGAAAAGGTCCCTCCTAAGGGTTATTGGAATGGTCGTTTCCCAAGAACCCACACGTGTTTTCCAGATCAGGTATTTGTTGCCAACAGAACTGAGAAACTGGCTATCCAGGTAGCACATTCCAGAGTCCCTCAAGGGCCAACGCTGTCGGGGAGAAACTTGCAACTCTCTGACGGCTTCATCAAGTATTACCTTTGTGCCTTCGTAGCTGTCTCCTTTTCTCCTCATAGCCAGTGTCGCCTCTTCCATTCGATGATTTGCCTGTGCCTGAGATGCTTTCTTTATGAAGTTCTCATTTCCATCCAAGGGCATAAGCCTTCTCATCGGGCTAGGTGGGATCATCACTGCAGAAGTGGTAGACAAGCCGAATGTGGAACCCTCGCGTGCACTTTCCAATTGTCACCAACCTTTAGACAGGAAATCTACTTGTGGCCCAATACCAGTCTGTTGTCCATAAACTACCTACTACTGGACTGACATCTTCGGTGTCATTCAGAAATCACAGATTGAATGTGCCCCAAACGGACTAGATGGCAGACAAAAAGACATTGTGCTATATGGACATGATACCAGATTTATTTACCGGATCCCTAGGTATGTCTTGGAAGTGTGGACTAGTATTTGCAACCTAAGGAGAGGGTATCTGTCACAGTTGAAGCGCTCAGTACTTCCATGGATTTGCAGGAGAGGGGGATTGCATTCCAAGATTTTTGGCATGGCTGGGATACTGCTATGTCGAACCACCACAACACCTTTCAAACCTCCTGAATACGTCGTCCACGGGTGGAGCGAAGGAAACAGCCTCGGAGCATTCATGCAACGATCGCAGCAGCCGGTCACGATGCATCGTTGATCATCGAGCTGTTAAGCATCGACGCTGGGCCACTGACACAGAAGCCTTTGAAATGGACCTGGAGTTGACAAACGGACATGGAAACTCGGATGAAATCCCTACAATGCGTCTGTGATGATCGTGAGCGTCGTCTCATATGCCAATACGGCTGTCTCACCCAAACCCTTGCCTCATGAGGCCCAATCTCTTGGCCCTATCGTCCGCCCAGCTCGTTGTGCAGGCTGCAGCGAGATGGACTATCAAAGGGGGCGGCGGCGACAACGGCCCGCGTGCGCGTTCCAGTGGCAAGGAAATACGTTGCAACACGGACACGTAAGTCTCCTTGATCAGAGAACACCACTCAAACAACAACCCCACCCCCCGTTTTTTTCTTCTTCTCTTCTTTTTCATTCTAACGTCGCGAACGAAACGACGACATGATTTGTATCACTGCTTTTGTGACCGGCCCGTAGCGTTGGAACCTTTTCGTCGAAACCAGACATGTCGCTTGGTCCAACGTGCTGTCCGGCCATGGAAAAGCAAATACCAGAGTGGAAGGCAATCACCCTGTGTTTGCGCATTCATGGGCAGCTCGCTGCATAATGGAGGCATGTTTCGTCTGACTGTCATCGGACAGCTTCATGAGCTGGTTCATCAGAGAGCGTAATGACAGGTTGACACTCCCGTCCAGGTCTCATCTCTATTCGGAAGTCCTACGTGACGATCCGGGAACTCATGACTTGAGCCGGAGCCTACATTGCCACATTGTAGGTAGGCAAACTTGTGTGTAATCTAGGACGTTAAGAAAAGACACTAGTCACAGGAAGAGCTGGCAGCACTGCCTAAGTGGTCGGCGGGCCTCAAGCTGCATGTGTACCGAGAAGGCAGCGTAACGCGTGGGCAAACCAATCGACGGGCACAAGTGTTGTCGACCTCGGGACGCCATCAATGATGTTTGACTTGCAGTAGCGATGTTCATCGCTCTTGAAAGTCAATACCCATTCAGATGACTCTCTAATTGCCGAGCTTGACTTCAGATGAGTTCGTTCCAGGAGAGATCATCACTCAAAGCTAGCAGAACATCGCCGTGCAGGGAACGACCTGTGACTCCTCTTGGTCCCGCCGGCTGGTACCACAGAGGAGACCGTCTTGAGAAGGAGCTCTTCCTGATCCCTTGACCATCGTCTCTCAGTTGGACCGGCCATGATAGTCCGCATACCTACTGTAATCGTGGCCGGCCCCCCAAAAAAAAACCGAACGCTGTGCTCATCAGTACCGGCTCGTATCGGAAGACGCTGAAAATCATACAGTTCCGTTGCGTGGTGCGGGGTGACTGACAAATCTGGCTCTCTGCGAGACATTTCGAATCGCAGCAGCCAAGAGCAGGTGCCAAAAGGGATTTTTTCCCCATCTATATGACGCGGTCTTCGCGGAAAGGGTACCGATTCCCGCAGATCGTCATCCACAGGCCACGGGAACGCCAGGCGCTGGGCTCGATACAGCTCCGACTTCCTGCGACGATGTCTTGACACACGCGAATGTGGGGCGAGGCCCAGCACGCGTGACTGCTGTAGGTAAAACAAGAAAAACCGTGTCGTTATGTTTGCCCCGCCCCACTCACCCGGAAGAGAAAGGAGAATGAAAAAACGTGTTCACAAATCTAAATCCCCCACTCCGGGGAGGAGAAAGGATGAGTGAACGTTTGCATCATTGACGCCGGCCCAGGAGGAAATAAGCTCTTTCTTGGCGGCGGGAAGGCTTTAACTAAGCCACCAGACGGGCCTTGGACCAAAAAGTCCTCACTAGTGCTAGGCAAAACAGCCAAGGTGTTTGGGCGCTGGCATTTCTCACAGTCCTGAAGCCCCGCAATTTTCCTTCTCTCTGTCCCCCCCCCTCCCCAATACAACCGAACCGTCTCGTGTCGCAATTAGGCCCCCCCCCGGTCGATACAGTCTCAAGTTTCTCCCCCCAACCTTCTGACAGAAACGAGCCCAGTGGCAGGATACTTGATCATCCCGAGGACGAGACGGGACGGCGCCCGCTGGGTCCACAGCCAGCTTCTGGCTCGCTCGTCACTTGACGCCGGCCGGGGGGGGGGGAGACGACTGGGACGGCTTCGGAACGAGCGATTCGCTGATTGTGTGCAAATTTATCAGCATGCTAGGGACTGCCGGTAGAGCTCGCATGAAGGATGAGGATAGCAAAGAGGGTCTTTGAGCTTTCGGGCGAATAGATTTGTCAAGCCGATGGGTGCAGAAGATAGGATGGCAGTTTATCTGATGGAGTTGTGCTCATGTGCAACTGAGCTCAGCATCGGGATTTGACCGAAATGCTATCCATCCGATGCTGGGCCCCTCCCACCATCCTCCACGTCGTCTCTAGACCTGCTTGCAAAGCCCTCCGGATCCTTGCCACGGTTTTGGCCTAGCATGCCGCCTGGCATTGAAGTCAGCCCTATCAATCCTCTTTGAGGTTGGACTGGTACTGTAGTATGATCCCCCCTTCTGTTTTGCAAATCCGGGAGAATCACAGCTAGTGACGCCACCGTCCTTGCGGGACATTTAAGAAGATCACCAGGAAACATGGATCGCCGGCAGGGGAGACAAGTACCAGCGAGGGTCAGCGCATGTACAAAGCGCGAGGTGCGGCAAGCTAGTCTGTGAGGCAGGTCGTGGGAGCCGGATTTGAGGGAGATTGGGGATCAAGCCTGGCAGCCTGGTGAACCCAAGCCACGGTCTCGTAGCATTGGGAAGCATGCCCTAGGATGTGTGGTAGCATGGTTGTGTGGTACTGCAAGGACGTACTCGCTGCGGCGCTCTGTCAACCAATATCAATTAAGGTTATTAAGCTTGTCATGACTTGCAGGTCCAAAGAAAAGCCTGAAAGCGCATGGCTTGCAGTCAGTGCGGCGGGCGCCACACAGGGTTTCGCAGCGCGTGCCTGGTCTGGCTGGCAGTGTACTGTACACACATATAGTAGAGTCGGTCCTCGTTCTTCGAGGCGCGCCAGCGTCGCTTCATCGACACATGGGCAGGGAAGCACCCGAAACCCAACCTGTGTGATCACCACCCTTGGGACCCCCTGGGGCCAATGGCACCCTCTGAAAAGCCCTGGCCCCACCCTCCCGCAGCAAGCTAGCAGGGGACCCGGCTAATAACCTCTGACATTTTGAGCCGCATCAACGTCGAGGCATCAAGGTTCAGGGCCGAGATTGTTCCTCCGTTTGGTCTCTACTCTCGCTATCTCAGCCTCGTCTCCTCGCAACCAGCGAGTAGCCAGCACTCGTTAGACACCACAAGCTTTGGAGCCCCGGAGCAGCTTGATCTGTTTCTCGAAGCTGGGAGAAAGGGGGCCCTTTTGGATCGATTGATGCCCAGCTCGGAGCCGGCGCAACAGGGAAAACGAGCCAAAAAGCCGTGGGCCAACGACTGAGCGCCGTCAAGGACCAGAGGAAACCAGGTCGGTCTTGCCCTCGAGGCATGACTATCCCCTGGTGGCGTGAAGGACCCTGGCTCTGTCGAACCTCATCCGTATGACAAAATGCGTTCGTTCGAATACACGAGATGGCTGCCATCCCTCCCCACGTCGCACTTTTGTCCCGCCTCCCGACGAGCGACTTGGTACTTGAGACGGTACATCGATTGGCGGGCGAGATCGACCTAAGATGCGCCTGCACTGGCGCATCACTGATCGGCCGGGCGCATCATGTTTTGGCGCCAACACCGCTGCTCCCATGGGGTGTGTCTCCCGAGGGAGCCCATACGCGCATCTTTATACATAGCAGATTTCGCAACAAGAGATGTCTTCGTCCCGTTTTGGGATACTATGGGCCCCACTCTGGATTTACTACAGATGCACGCACAAAGTATGCAGATACTTACTTTGTAGAGACTCAGGACCCACCCACCGTGCAAGTGCTCCCGGGAGCGCTAAACCCACCCCGGCCCCTCTGACCTGTCTTGGCCAAGCGAACAAGCGCATTCTCGAAGAGGTTGATTCAATTAACCTTAAAACCCCCAGGGATGCCAGCCCGAAGTGTGTGAGGCCCTGTTACCGGCGCACCCTTCCACCCCTGCAGCTTGTTTTGTGGCCGTGGGGCATCTGAGCGGTACGCCTCCTTTCCGCACCAGCACCAGTCACACACACGCACACACGCACACACACACACACACACACAAACACTCCCGTACTCTCATGCCTTCACGGAGATGCGCCGTGAGAGGAGGCTGATGCAAATCTTGCTGGCCTCAAGTTGTCTTGGCGATGTGGGCATCGATTGTCTTGGCGATGTGGGCGCCGAAACCTGTCAAGGTCTGGTTATAAAGGATCAAAGTCTTGGCTCCCCATCTTCTATATCTGATATCCATTATCCCACATGCTCTTAGGCTCTTCCTTCTCTTCTTTTACTGTCGTCCCATCTCCTTCGACGCGCTGGTTGTGTAATTCACATTCGTTCGCTCCTTCTTCGACAAACGTCTCCGCAATCTGGTCGGTGATCACTGTTGTGACCGTTCCTTTTCACAGCAACTCACCACCGACACGGCGTCTCTTTGGTCTGGTACCAACCCTCATCGACAGAGTCTTATTCCCACCCGTTATTGACGACTACCTTTAATTTCTTTTCAGTCCTTCAAAGCAACAAAAAAGACAAGATGCAGTTGAAGACAGTTGTGTTCGCCCTGGTGGGCATGTCAGTGGCTGTGGAGGGTGCTTCACTACACGGGCGTCATGGCATGGACTGGGCTCTTGTCGCAAGACAAGGCAAGGGAAAAGGTGGTGGTGGTGGTGCTAAGGGCAAAGGTGGTGGTGGTGGTGGTGGTGGCGGTGCCGCTGCTGCTCAGCAGGCTCAGCAGGCTCAGCAGGCCCAGCAAGCTCAAGCTGCCGCTGCCGCCAAAGGCGGCCAAAACAACGCCCAGCAGAACCAGGGCCAGAATAACAACAACAACCGTACGTCAACATGTCCCCGCCCCAGCCCGGCTTCGTCTGTGCTAACTACTCTTCAGAGAACAACAACAATGCCGGCAGCGGTACTACCCTGTCACAGGATGCCATCGCCACCGGCTCGGCAAACGATGGTTCGGACGGTGCCGAAGCCGGCCAGGCCAAGTCAAAGACCGACAACGCCAACTTCATCAACTTCTGCGCAGGCAAGACGTTGACCAACGGCCTGCAGCAGAAGGGAGGCTCCTGCAACGGTGTCGTGATGGGCGAGATGCCGGCGTCGACCAAGATGGTGTCCAGCATCATCACCAGCCCCGTGCCCGGCAAGGAGCCCGCCGCCAACAAGGACTTCAACATCCAGGTCCAGATGACCAACATACAGCTCGGCACCTTCACGAACCCGGACAGCACCTACTACTCGGCCCCGCAGCAGCTGGCCGGCAACGGCCAGGTCATCGGCCACACCCACGTCACCGTCCAGGATCTCGGCAACTCCATGACCCCCGCGAACCCCCCGGACGCGTCCCAGTTTGCCTTCTTCAAGGGTATCAACGATGCTGGTAACGGGAAGGGTCTCGTCCAGGCCACAGTCACTGGCGGCCTGCCCGCTGGCAACTACCGTGTCTGCACCATGGCTGGTTCCTCCAACCACCAGCCTCTTCTGATGCCCATCGCTCAACGGTATGTGACCTCGAGCCTTTGAATTTTCTTCATGACGAGACTTGCTGACATGATGGGTGATCAGAGGTGCCCAGGATGACTGCGTTAGAGTGAGTCCCATCTCACCGCACTCAGAGACAAGTTAGACAGATGTACTGACCAAGTCTCCAGATTCAAATTGGCGGTGGCAACGGTGGTAACAACAACGCAAACGCAAACGCAAATAACGCCAAGGCCAACGGTGGTGGCAAGGCCGCAAGCGGCGGTGGTGGCGGCGGTGGTGGTGGCGCCGCAGCCGCAGCAGCCGCAGCACAAGGTAATTCAGCCTCCAACAACGCAGCGTCCTCTCCATCATCCCAGGCATCCAACCCCAACAGTTCCGGTAGCACAGGCGCGAGCAATCCCAAAGCCCAGCCCTCTTCTTCCCCCTCGACAGGTTCCTCTTCCTCCTCGGGCACTACACAACCCTCATCCTCCAACCAAGGTTCCTCCACAGGCACAGGCAAAACAGGACAATCCCAGTCTGGACAAACTAGTAACACAGGATCCCAGGGAAAGGGAAAGGCAAAGGCCGGTAATTCGGCCAACGGATCGGCCACCTCGGCAGCGAAGGGCGCCGCCGGCGGTGCGAAATCAGCGGCGTCGGGAAGCGCCAACGCCGCCCCCTGTTCTCCTCCTCTCGGTTCCCCCTCCTCCTCCGTCTCCATCCGGCGCCAGCGGTAATATAAATAGCGGTTCGACGGCCTCGACCTCGTCGTCATCGTCCTCCCAGCAGAAGGGCGGCATCGCGGCATCGCGCCCCCGGCCGTCGTGGACTCTGGAGACTCCGCGCGACCCTTTTCAATCAACGGCAACACCTTTGTGTGAACAAAGGTGCAGCGGTGCAGCGGGCTTGTGCGATCCAGAACAACGCGTGTGCCGACGCCGTCAACTCGGGAAAGATGACGGGCTCGACGGTCGGTGGCTCCAACGCGCAGGAGACTGCGTGCAACCAGCCGTGTGGCGCGTGAAGATTTTGCTGCAGCAGAGCTTGTGTGTGTGGTTTTTTTCTTATTTTTCGCTCCCTCTCTGCGTGTATCAGGTCTTCACACGGCCATACTGTGTACACTGGATTGCTTGTATCTATTCCCCGACTGCTTTTTAGATGGGCTATATGACGGACTTATGATGTTTGGACACACCTTTTTCGCGCTATTTAATATATACACACTATATCATCCTAGCTGCTCTGTCCTGCTCTCATGTCCACCAGAAAGATTATCTGGTCTTCCAGGGAGAGCTGCCAGACAAAACTGCGGGCCCAGTGCTCCAGAACGATAAGCCCCAGATCGTGGCTCAAAGAGAGCCGTCGTCAAAAAAAGCGGTCCTCGCTACTTACCGAGCCCATGCGCCAAGGGAATTCTGGTTCAAATCGCGAATCAGGAAGATCTTGATCGACGTATAGGGGGTGTCTCAGACCCCTGGCGCGCATCCCTCGGCGAGGATTCCCGTCAGCCAATCCATGACAGGACAGACCCTAGAGTTTCCCCCCCCCCACCCAATGCGAGGAGTTTGTTCGCGCTCCAGCCTTCCCGGATGGCGGGTAATGACTTTGTTGTGTAAGAGAACAAAAGTATGTGTATGTACCTGTAGTATGGGCTCGGCACCATCCTCGTCGAGGCAAGCTTTAGCTGCCAAAACTTGCACAAAAATTCACCGACCGGCACAAAGTGGCTGCAGATCCTGATCTTTCTTACCTGTACTAGCTGCACATCTCGCCGTTTACTAGAGCCCGATCCACGTTCAACCATAGCGGTCAAAGTGTTTCCTACCGCGCGCTTGCTACAACAATCATCCTGAAAAATAGGTTTGTTCAGCATTGACTGGGGTCATCGAACCTAGTTAGAGCCTGTGTGGAAGCCCATTGAGACTTGATCTGAGCCGACGGCCGAAATTGCAGTTCCCTTAGTCACTTTTGTCAAGATGTGTACGGGAGTGCAATACGGCGTATGCAAGCCTCTCTTCTAAGCCACAGTTGCTGCCCGCCCGAGCCTGGCGTTGGATCGTCATTTCACATTCCCATTGATTTTCCACGCAAGTACCTAACTTGATAGAATCGAAGTCTAAATGCCTGGGTCTATCTTGATCCGGACTTTTGACTTGAGAGTGCGGTGTAGAAGGGTTGTATTTTGTCTGCTGCTAAGTGGTTGAAGCACAAGAACAATTCTCACAGTGATCGAAACCAATAAGAACAGAGGTCATGTCCCCCTCTCTTTCTGCACCGCTTTCGCGAGGGTGGTCAGCCTCTTTCGCTCAGATTATCGTACCCACCATTTGAAGCGTGCCGTTACACGACAACTCGAGGCCGAGGCTGCTTTCTCATGCTGCATGTCAGAACAATATATGCACGCTGGGGCGAAATGCTGACTCTCTGTGATTAAGGCTGAAGGGCTTGGAATCAAAGCACTTCGAGCGAGAAATCCTTTCCTTAGGTGGGAGATTTACGTGACGATTTTTCAACTGAACCTGCTCAAGTCGAACGACCAAGCTAAAACCATCGACATGGATTCAGATACTCAAGACGAAATTTGCGGCTTCGAAGGAATCCTGATCTAGATGGCTTGGGTATCAGACTGTCATTCTGCCTTCAATGGCCCCGGGGCCTTCTACCTGGATCATCTATCAGTGGTCTCCGCACGGACGGATTGATCTGCAAGGAACATATTCCATCCTGGTGCTCGCCTTGGTGATCACCTTGGCCGTTGTGACGGGGTCACAGCAGCCTACGTGTGCAGCCGAAATCGCCATCGTTTCCTATGTCACGTTCGGAGGATCTTCCACCATGCTCAACATTCAAATCAGGAAGAAGTTTCGACCAAAAGTTGACAGAGAGTATAGCGACAAAATGATATTGGCCTTTCAGGTGGTCGGGACCGCGGCTACAAATCTACTATGCCCGGTTTTGGCTTGATGGATTGAATCACAAGTTTTCGTCAATGCCTTGCGGATCTTATATCTTCTTGTTTGGCAAGATCTAGCTCTATAACCACTCTGCAGCCAAAATCTTCGCCACCGTCTCTATACTGTACGCCAATGTACTGATAGGTATCGACATCTTATCTCTTTGCAAAGTTTGGAAAAGCGTCAAGAGTGAAGGGCGGATCCGAGCTTTCAGGGCTACACCATGGGATACATTATCCGCGAATACTATAGCATCACTACAAGACACGGAAGGGCACCTCTGGGGTCGGCAAATACGAAAGATGAGCACACGGTACATAAAACCCAACATCAAACAGGTGTTCACACGTTTGGAGTTTGCAATACAAAAATTTGTAACAAATTCATCATACCAACAACGATAAATCTCTGGAGTCAGCAAACACATTTCTGGAGTCGGCAAATACGAAGAATACCGCCCCAAGACGGATGGATCGGGTTGTTTCTGCAAAAATTGCTTGAAACACTCGAGGATGACCGCTTTGAGAATGCGGCCTTGGAAGTTGTGGGCGACAAGCTCGGACTTCAAGCTCGCGTGATGATCTACTCTATCCTCGCAAGTGAGCTCTCCTTGGTCTGGAACAATGTCCGAGGGGATAATGTTCTCAATTCAACAGGACAACTCATACCTTTTATCATTGGGGGTGGTTGGATTTCTCAAGACAGCTCATTTCCCGGTAAAGGAACTCTACAAGAAGTGGCGAGCTGTGAGTTCTCTACATACATATGCTCGAATTTTCACCTGTGTCACGGCTTCTAATGAGTCCCTCAGTCTCGGAAAAAGGACGGCGCGCCAGTAGAGTGCACTGATGACCAACAGAATGGGTCACCCGCATGTGTTCTCAGACCAGTCTCTCGAAGCTCGCTCGCTCACGTTTCATGCAGGCAGGCGGAATGAACAACTTGTTAGGAGAGACTTTGCATCGTGCATGTAGCCCAAGGACTGTGGATACGGTGTGACTGGAGTCACTGATTCTGCCGCCAAACCTGCAAAACCAGTACTCCTCCAGGCACACTGACACCTGGGCACACCAGCAACCTTGGAACGCATGGCAGGTGGATACCGGGGGGGCTCCCTTCTTCATCCGTGAATGATCTAGTCTCGATTCTGAACGCCCTTGCGGTGAGCGACATGTGTATTGGAACTTAATCTTCCAGAAGTTAGACTGACATATGAGGAATGGGTTCTCATTGGTTCAAGTGAAGAGCACGCACACGACTTCGCACCATCGTGTGCGCCTGGCTCCCCCCCCCCCCCAACCCCGCCCCGGCGCCGCCCGCCCCGCCATGCTGCCACGCACATGGATGATGAAGATTGCTGGGAAGGTCCTGAAGTCTTGAGGGCACCTAGGTATTCTACGCTCAACACCCAATCAGAAGTTGTACCTCAACAGTTCTTACTTAATTTTGGATGTCTGGGGTGACTGAACTGTTTGATTTCATAGATACTGCGTACTATAGGATCACCTGCAATGTGCCCCATAAAGAGCCCCTTTGCAGTATATTTACATCGAGCATCCGCAAGCAATTGGATTACTTGCAACAGTGCCAAAAGCTCGTTTAGCGGTGAGTCGTACCTCGATCAAGGCACTTTTCTTCGAGTCCAAGTATCCTAAAGTTAAACATTGAAATTCCCATTATGAGTCGGTCTTGCAAAACTCAGTGATCGATTTTCAGATTCAGTACCGTCAAAATATGGCTCGCGGGAACTGCTCTTTCCTTCTGGAGCAGTTCAACCCTTGGAAATGTCTACACACCGCTCCAAGGAAGGAACGGTGGAAGCCTAGGGTCAGTTCCGGCCACGGGGACGGCTCCCAAGATTTGAACGGCTCAAGGATTTAAACGGCTGAAAGATTTAAAAGGTGAACAGGGGTAAAAAATTAAACGCCATACAATGAAAGGTAAGCGCCAGGGGAAAAGGGGCTCACGAAGGAGGAAGGCACGACGGCAATCAGCGCCCACAACCACCCACGCCGAAGGAAAGAGACGAGAGGGGTTATAATAAATATCAGGACGAAGAGAATTTATTCAATTGATAAGTGAGCTGCGTTGCCACCTACGTACGTGTAAATTCAAAGGTAAGGCTAGATATCAAATGGGAAGGTAATTCCATCTCGGCCATCCAGCGTGCCCTGGCACAATGATTGCAAATTGCCGAATAATTTGCCTGAATTGCAAATAAGCTTTCGAGCAGTTTCTAACAGCTTGCTGAACGTGTTGGTAAGTCAATCTCCGTATACGAAGAGGTCTGAATGGGGGGTGAAAACGAGTGTATTTGCTATAGTTGTTGATGATGTCTGGCCGAAGGAACGGAAGGGAAACTATCGTCGTACGCCAAAGGGATTAGGCGTACACGCGTACGGTCCCTTCCAATTGCCGTCGGGCCAAATCGGCCCAGCTAGCCATTTAGCCAGCTAGTTCCTTCTAGTGGCTATATGCCTCTGGTCCAAGGCAGACCAGGCTATTGCTATAGCTATCAACCTACACTGGCAGTCTTTTGTATTGGCTCGTAACCCCTCATTATACGCTCTGAAAGATTAGTCTAAAACTCAAACCATAGGCAACCAGTTGCCCAAATAAAAAAGAAACAAATAATAGTCATACTATACAAAGGGAACACACTTATTATTTAGTTTATAGGCTTTTAAATAAAACCCTTTACTTATACCGTTAACTTATTATTGTTAACTAAGCGTTTTAGCGCTTTATTTAGTATAGCCTTTATTATAGCGTCGGCAGGGTTATTGTCGCCATTAACCTATCATACCTCTGTAATCTCGCGCTATTTATATAATTAATATAAAGCTATTATATCAATTATCAGCCTCTTTTCCCTAGTTATACTTAATTTAACTAGGCACTTATATAAAAAATACAAGTCTATATAAACAACCAAAGGCATCGTAGAAAGGCCGAGTCTATCAGTTATTAAGCAGAGTATCGTCCCTATTAAAAGATTAATATTAAAAGCGTTAATAATCCCATAGATCTCTAACGCTAGAGAGCTCCGAGTGACCCTCTTGTACTTAATAAAACTCTAGTGCATAAGATTTCCCATCAATATAAATTAACCGTTGATACCAATCTTATTTCCAATCGCTAGAATAAACCTAATCTAAGAGCTTAAATCTTTATTGCTAGCTAAAGAGCCGTTGGCAAATGCAAAAAGCTTAGCCGTTGCTAAATTAAAAGAAATATATTATAACCCTCTCAATAAATTACTAAATTGCCACTATAAGCAATCGTTAAGCTTTATATAATTACCTTTATTAAAGTTTTAAATCTAAGCAATAATAAATAAGTTAAAAAAAGCCTTTGGTTGGCAAATTAAGGCAATATAGGCATTATAAGCACATTGCTCTATATATTATTAAGCTTGGTTAGCTAACTTAGGATTAATAAGAACAATCTTAGTGCTTTAACCCTTTTGCTTTAAGTCTAGCTTAGTTTTATTTATCGTTAACGTAGCATTATTAAAATTTAAAGTAATATTAAGGGAAAGAAAAGTCTTAGCCTTAGCCTTAAACTGGGCCTTTTACAACTTTTAGTCTTCTAATGCTAAAAAAGCTAACGTAGCTAAGATAAGGGTATTATTAGTTTATATATTAATAAAGCTAAAAGTCTCTAAAGGTTTATTAGTAATTAGAAAGCATAGGTTATAGGTTAAGGTTAATATATCAAGCTTTTCCCAGTAGTAGCCCTAGTATATAGCAAACTAATAGATGCCTGCTTTAGCAATGCTATAAAGTAGCTTAATCACTCTAATAATAGTATTCCAAAGATATTTAATTTATAAAGCAGCTAAAATAGCAGCTAGTATAGTATATATAAGTTTAGTTTATAATTATAGGTATACTTGGGTAATATTGCGTAATAATAGCGTTATGCCGCTTTGCAATAATAATAGCGCAAGGGCCAAAATCAACCGCTGGCTAATATGTTAAATCGTAGAAAACTATATTAAAATAAACGCTTTCTCCTTATCATTATAGCCTTATATAACTAAGCATAACTTTTTATAAGGCTTAGTAGTCTTATCCTTAACTTTCTATACTATATGGGCTTTAAAGATATAGTGGCTATTATATCTAGCTTTGCTATAGCGTTTAAAGCTAAAAACGCTATAGCCAATAAGGTTATCTATCTTTTAGGCGTTAAACGCTTTAAACAGCTCTCTTAAAATTATTATAATGCTATTATTCCTTAACTTAACAGCAAGGTTATAGTCATTTTCTTTCTTCCTTGTTAAAAAAGCGTTAGCCAGCTTATTCTTTAAGCTAGAAGGTCGTTCCTTTCGCTTAGGCCCTGTAGCAATTATAATTATATCGCCAATGGCACTAACGACATTAGCAGCGTCGTTGAAGGGCTAATGATCTTTATCGTTAGTTGCTGGGGGAAAAGGAAAAGCGTTGGTATTAAAGTTGCAATAAATGATTGCTGGGGAAAAAGTTAAAATAAAAGTATTAAGGTTGCAATAGTAGGGTTAGAGAATGGTTGATCTAAAGGTAGCAGGCCTATTAGGCATCTTAAGGGTAACATTGTGACTATTAACGGCCGCAATCTTATAAAGCCCCTATTAGCCGTTTTTCTCTCGCTAAACCTGTATCTTACTTTAAAGTAGAAGCTTAAGCATATCTGCAGTAAACAGTCTATTCCAAATATTAAGGGCGCCTTTTACTTAGCGCTTAGCTACTATTTTGCATAATGCCTTTATAGCCTTTTATACTGCTTTGGCTTTTTTAATAATTAATAGCAATAGGGCTAAATTAATTATTATATAAGGGTATGCGCTGAAAACGAAAAGGGTAGAAATAAGCTTATAGGGTTTAATAGTATTATTAACAGCTTTAAGAGCTATCTGCAGAATTGCTTTATTAAACGTTATATTATAAAGCTTATTGTATAAAATGTTAAAGGCTTATTAAAATAGAGCATAGTATTGTTTTAGTTTGCTAATAGACTAATAGGCTTTAATAAAAACTTATTTATATATAATTTCTATTAGCCTAGCTTTTAATCTAAACTTTATAAAGGCAAAATTAATGCTAACATTATATATAATTATATTAGGAGATCTTTGATAGGTATTAATCTATAGTAGGCATAAGGCTTTTTAAATGTTTTTAGCCAATAAAAATGAAAGGAAACGGCCGCTATAAAAAGCTGTTAAAGAGTCTAAAACGTAAAGAATGAGGCAACTTTTGAGATATATAACGTTTGCAAAAATCTTATAATTAAATTTATAATTGTTTTTCAAGGTAAACTTAAAGTGTTAGGGGGCATTGCTGTGCAATTAGCAATGGTAATAAAACTTCTCAATTAACTATAGTATATCTTTATTAACGTCATTATAACCAGCCTTCTTAAGCAGCTAGTAAAATTAATATATTGCTAGATGGCCAAAGCAACAATAAAGGCATTATAGCTCTATTTTTATAAGGAAAACACCTGCTTATTCCTTTTTATTTAAAAAAAACCATAAGTGGCTTTATTTGCATATAATAGGGATGGTTTTATTATTATAGATAAGTTGATTTATTAGGTTATTAAATTAAATGCATAAGCGGTTTATATTTATAAGGCAAAGTAAAAAGAGCGTTAAAGCGTTTAGCATATGAAAGTTAACGCGCCCAATCGAAGTGTTAATAGCAATAGTTTTAATCAAGTTTATTACTAATTTCTTGCCAAATTTAATTAAGGCTTATTCTACTATTAACTTATCAAGCTTAATAGAAGGGTTTTTTTATTATAAGGCAAGGAATTGCTTTTTTTTAGCTATAGATATCTTTACAGCACTTATATTAGATAATATGCCTTAGAATTATAACTAGGTATAGCGGTCTTTAATAAGGAATTGTGTAGCGTTTATATTAAGGCTATTAGCAAAATAAATGTCATCGCTGATAAAGCAGTATAGAAAGCCTTGGTTTACAAGCCAAGTAAAGGCTCTGGTCTTTTCCTTGTAATCTTTATCGTTGTTGTTAACCTTATCTTCCAGCCATATTTAGTTTGCTTTATCACCTTTGTAACTTGCTAAGTACGTTTCAAAGCTGTTAAGGTTATTGCTGTTAAACTGGCAGTTGGCAATAAACTAATTGCATAATTAGTTGCATTCTTCTTAGGAGTATTTTATTAATTAATAATCTTCTTTGCCATATACATAGCACTTTTTCTTCTAAGGCATATGCTGCTAAGGAGGGCAGTCGTTATAATAGTTGCCACTATAACCTTGGAAGCTGTTACGCAGACAAAAGCCGCTACAAAGGCTGCTGCAAAAGCCTCTACCTTTGCTATAGTTATTGCTATAGCAGCAGTTTAAATAATATTGGTTATCTACTTTGTTAGCAGTTAATTGCTATTATAGATTATAGGCAAGGTAGGTTTTGATTAAAGAGCGTAGATTGGAAAATAGCTTTTCGCAGGTAACGGCAGGCTTAAAAAGAGTATATTTAAGTTTATATATTCTATAGCAAGCTTTGATTACTATAGTTTTAAGTGCTTATTTGCTTGCGTAATTTAGTTCTAAAGTATATTGGCATAATTATAGCTTGTTAAGCAAAATCTTAAAGATTTTATAGAGGTTTTTTCCGTTATTCTGCTGCCTAATCTTATTAAAAGTCATTGAGGTCTAGTTTGTATAATAGTAAAAGTGGTTGACTTCTGTATTAAAATGCTGTTTAATTTTAGTATAAGCTTTTGTAAATATATCAAAACAAATAACGTAGCTTTTATAAAATCATTAAGCACAGTTGATTAAAATCTTTAGAAAAACAGCGTAAAACTAGCTAAGCTTAATTTAAGTATGCTAGCAAAAACTAAAGAAGATTTTGAGCTTATTATTCAGTAGATTGTATAGCTTGCCTATATACTTTTAATCTAGGCTGTATATCTTTGTAAAGCTAGTTAAAGTTTAAATATTAATATAGTTGTTTAGGTATTTAAATAGAGAAAGGGTTTTATATAGGTTATACCGTTAGAGATTGTAACGGTATATAAGCAGTTCTAATATTGGGAACAGAGTATTATATAATATATATAGACAGTTAAAAGGCAACGATCGCGGTTTTATTATATAATCCACTAAAACTAATATAAAGGGGCTTTATTTTAGAGGCAACCTTAAGGAGTCTTATTGCAAATATAACTAAGAGAGCACTTTTAAAAGGTTTTGTTGCAAGCATTATATAATTTATTATATATATAATAGGAACGGCGGTTGCAAGGGGTTTTATTATAGTTATAATAAAGGCAATAGTAGCAAAAGGCTTTGTTGCAAGCTACTCCCTAAAGCTTTTTTAACTTAGGAGTATGCTAAGGGTTTTTTAATAGTTTATTATATGCTGTCTAGTTATTCTTGCCAAAGTTTCTTTTAATAAATCTAAAGCTTTTGCTAAGGCGCTTTCTTTTATTGTAAAGGTTAAAAAGGTTTTAATAATAAGATGCCTTGCTGCCGTTTATAGGCGCATAACCTTAGGTTAAGTTTTTAGTTTTAAAGCTTAACCGGGTCCCATTTAAGAGGTTTTTTATAGGCAGCAAGGGTTATTAAATATAGTTTAATAAAAGCGTTATTTTGCCTAGTATAAACTCTATTTTAACAAAAGACTTGCTTAAGGTTATAGCGTAGGTTAAAAAAGATAACATTAAACATATCAGCAGTCTATTTACTAAAATCCTTATAAAAGTAGTAGAAGAGGTTATTATTGCACCACTTAAAGTAGGTAGTAATTACTCTAGCAACTGCTATATATAAATATATTTAACTAGCGCTTAGCTATATCTCTTTATATTAGAAGCAGGCGTTAAGTAAAGGCTATATTACCTAAGAGATTCTAATTTCTGCTAAAAGGTTACTTAACACTAAAATAAGCTGCTAGGCATTATAAACCTAATTAAATACTAGGGTTCCTGTCTCCTCAATTAAAAAGTTGTTTAAACTGCTGAGATTAGCTATACTAGTCTAATTTAGGTTATTTAATCTAGGAGATAAGGATTCCTAGGATAAATGTAGCATAGTAATAAGATGTAAGGGGTAAAAAACAAAAGGGAAATTAGATTATTATATATATATGCATATGCTTAAAAACAAAGTAAAAATAAATGGAAAAGGGGTTGGAACACAGTATAGAGTGCTTTAGGGTTGCTAACGTATTTATATATATATGCGCTATTGGTGCTTTTATTGCATAGTAAGGATAAAAAAAATCGTAAGATCTTTATAAGGGCAAAAGCACTTAATAAAGAGGTCCGCTGGTCGGTCGCTTATCGTTATAACCTTGTAAAAGGTTTTGGTATTTTTTATATAAAATTAATCGTCTTTTTAAAAGTATAATATAGCACTAGATAAGCTGCCAGCGTTTACAAAGAGGTTTTAAAGTCGTTTATACGTTATTTTATATTATAAACACATTAAAAGGGTCGCTAGTAATAACTTTTATTAAAGTTCTTTAGTTATCTTTAATAGTTAAAGAGAACAGCCTCTTGCTAATGATAACTCCTGCTAAAGTCCCTTTGCAAGCCGTTTGTTGTTTTTTGCTAAAAGCATAAAGCTTATTATTATAAATGGTATACCCCTTTTAGGAAACATTACAGCAGTTTTTAAGGCAAGATTCGTCTTTTTTACCTTACTGTCTATAGTTAACTATTTAACTACTAATTAATATTGGTAAATCAATCTCTGTATACAAAAAGGTCTGAATAGGGGGTGAAAACGAGTATATTTGCTATAGTTGTTGATAATGTCTAGCCAAAGAAATGGAAGGGAAACTATCGTCGTACGCCAAAGGGATTAGGCGTACACGCGTACGGTCCCTTCCAATTGCCGTCGGGCCGAATCGGCCCGGCTAGCCATTTGGCCAGCTGGTTCCTTCTGGTGGCCGTATGCCTCCGGTCCGAGGCGGACCGGGCTATTGCTATAGCTATCAACCTACAGAACGGTTTAGCCCTTGGAGCGGTGTGTAGGCAGTTCCAAGGGTTGAACTGCTCCAGAAGAAAACTGAAAAGAGCAGTTTAAGCCCTATTGAATAGTGCGTGCCCCGCTACAGCACAGGCTCAAAGGACCCTATTAACCCCGTACTGCAAAACAACGCAGGGGAGAAGAAGAGTCATGGCTGTGTCTGACAGTCTGAAAATTGGTGATGCTTGTTATGTACTCTCCACTTGATCGTTTATTTGAGTCATTTTGGGACAATTGCTCTACTTCCTCACCATGCTGGTAGATTATCATCGACAGTGTTGCCATTTTGGCGGTGGATTTCACAATTGTCGTTGCTCTGCTGAAAGCAGGGCGTGCCGAAAGCACCCTCGTGAGTACCACTTTCGTCAAAGACAATATTACGTAATCAGGACACATCGCCTCCCCTACTCCCCGTCGGACATCCGCTCTGCCTGGCAAGGATGACGCGAGTGAGACATGGATTGCTCGAGCCTCTCGCGCGCAGAGTCTTAAGGACAGCACAACAGATCAAGTTCGGCGGAAAGTGTTGAAAGTCTTCAGTGCCTAGGCAGCCAAAGTAGATGGCCCCTGGCTGTACACATTCCGCAATCTCAATATTCAAGACCGTGCTGGTCAACAATGTTCACAACGAGGAGGGCTTGTAGTACTACTCGCTCGAGGGTCGAGGTGAGACGACCAGAGTACGTGGCATCAAAGTGGGTACGAGACGCTGCGATGCACATCCTTGACGTGGGCTTGCAGGACAACACATCTACAGACCAGCATACACAGGAGGCAGAGCACATGCGGGACTAACGTGGTATCGTGTCGTCAACATATCATGGATTCAAAAGGAGTGTGTCCGGTATTGAGCAAATGATCCTAGAAGACTCGGAACAGAAAAGCTTTATTGAAAAGGAGTGACGAGACACGCGCCCTCACATCCCAGGACTCGAAACAATGCCTGAATATCTGGTGATTTCCCTCATTCCGTAAAACGCCATTTCCCAGTACCCAGTTTTCAGTCTGTGTCTGCTGCTTGTGAATAGACATGACCCTTCACGTAATCGACCCCTTCCCCAACTCCTCTAATCTGAGTTGAGAAATTCGGAAGAAAGTTAATATCGGTTGGTACAAGTCGTCATTTAGACCCGCTCAACGTGCTCGGCCGGCTCGTCCTCATACGACGGTGGGGGAGGGAGCTCGTCCTCGCTCTCGGCCATCAGTCCAGACTTCTCCTCGGGAAGGGCAGCCTCGTCCTCGGTAGCCTTGTGGTGGTGGTGGTGGTGGCTTGAGCGGCCGAAACGGCGGCAGTGGTGCGAGGGGAAGAAGCTCTGTCCACGGGCAAACTTGCGCCACATACCAACCAAGATGGTACCAACCAGCATGCCCAGAATAGAGACGCTGACGCCGGCAACAATACCGACCAAGATGGGCAGGATGATGTGCGAGGTGAGCTTGCGGAACAGGAGCGCCCAACCGTGCTGACGATTGTGAGACATGTGTCCGCCGGCGTGGTGACCGTGGTGGTGGGGCTGAGCGTGTCCGCCGTGGGCGCCCTTGCCACCCATCATGCCCGCGCAGCCGTGCATCTTCATCTTCGCGAGCTGGGCGGCGATGATGGCGCGCCACTTGCACAAGATTGTGCTGCACTCCTTCTCGTTCTCCATCGGGTTCGTAGTCGTCTCGGAGGCGGTCTGCTCGATCTTGGCGATCAGAAGCTCATTGCTGGGGGACTTGATGAGGTGGACGCGGACGTTGGGGAGGCCGTCGACGAAGACGGAGCCGACCTCGATGATCTGCAGGTCGACGACGACCAGCTCCATGCCCTCGTCGGCGGTCTTGGTGATGGGCTGGATCTGCAGGCTGAAGCCGAGTTGTTGCTGGACAGACTTGGGCTTGCCTTGGTGCGGTCGGAACTTGTGGTGGCTCTTGAGCGCCTTGCCGTTCTTTTCGGCATCCTTCTGGTGCTTGTTGTGGTGCTTATTTTGGTGCTTCGGCTTCTCGGCAATCTGGTCGGCAACGAGGACGTTGGTGAACGGGTCCGAGTTGGGGTACAGCTCGAAGCCGTTGACCATCAGCTTGTTGGAGTCGGTGGTAAAATCGAGCTCGAGGTGGCTGTTGTGCTGCTTGTGGTGGCTATCCTTGGGCTTGCCATGGTGTTTCTTGTGCTTGAAGACAGGAGGACATCCTGCGCACTCGAGGTTGACCGTCTGGCCTTGGGCGACTGACAGGCTCTCGACTGGGATGGCCTCGAAGGCGTCGACCTCGTGGGAGTTCACCTGGGGTGGCACGAGAAAGGCATTCGCGGCAGCCGAAAGGCTAGCCACGGCGACGAGAGATCGTAGCAGCATGATTCTGGTGGTTTTGGAATGCGCGCTTCGGAGCAATGTGTGGAGTGACGACGCCCGTCACAGATGGTGTGTTTTATTAAGTCAGCTGAACGCTGTTGGGTCTCTGGTGACGTCGTCGAGTCGTAAATGCTCAGAAAGAAAAAAGGGACGCAGTGAAATGTGGTTGTGGTTGAGAAAATGGCGTCGATTTCACAGAAAGGACGGTTGGAATGTAAGAAGGGAAAAGGGAAAAGGGAAGGGCTGGTCAAGAATGCGGGTGGTGTGGTGGTGGTTGTTTGGGAGATGAAGTATGGAAAGACCGGCATTCAGGGAGGAGGGGGCGCAGTTGCTGCACTTGGTGCTGGAGGAATGGTCTGGAGACTGGTCTGGTGAAGGTGCCTCCACACAGCTGAGGTGCCGCGGTCGCGCAGGCCTCTTTCTTCAGGGTTCCACAGGTGGTCCTCAGCTCAGGCGGTGGCCGTCTGACGTTGGGAGTTCAGCACCCACAGCCCCGACCCAGCCGGCCCTGTCAGGTCTGTAGAGTGGGACACAGGCGGCCTTCGTCAGGGGCCAAGTGTTTCGAAAGCAGGCCGGTCAGCCAACCAGGACCGGATATGACGACGACCCATATCCCTGTCCACTCTCGTCATCGCTGCCTGAGGGGGAAGGCATTTGCTCTGTCCCAGCCGGTGCTCCACCTGTACCACTCTCTTTCAAACCTCGGAAGACCCTTGCTCTCTTTGTTTGTCACCCCAGCCATTTTCGTTGCCAAATGCTACCAGCCCATTCAACACGGGTCACGTACATGCCACTCGCAATGAGAATTCGTCCAGCAGCCTCCACTTGGTCTGCCCAAACCACAAAGTTCACGGTGTCGTGTGCTACAAAGTACGTTAAATTGTACGGCACCTTTTCCTCAATCTAGGATGGCAAGGTGGGGCCATTCGGCCAGATCGATACTCTGTACTCTGTACTCTGTACTCTGCAGGCCGACAAACTTTGGGTCCGAGCACGCCGAATTATCCGGGGCCATGCTCCGTGACCCCGTCACCCAGACGATCACCACCAGATCGGGACCTGCATGAAATCATCTCTTTTCCATCTGGGATCGCGTGACTACTTGGTACTTTGCAGGTATCGACGGCACGGTGGTCGGCACGCATCGGTACCTATGAAACTAATGTGTATGTCTCGACTCTCGACGCGGTCCCATCGCAGCGTCTTGTAATTGATTGACAACCAATGCAAAGGCATTAATCCAAAATGCCACCTCAGACGCCAGCTCACAGACGCCGACCTCACTCCCGGCCGGCCCGAGCAGAAATCGCCGAGATCCTAAATGCCTCTTGCTCTAAGTATTATGCTACTCATTAGGATACAACCCGAACAGGGCCACAGAAACTCCATTCGGATGCTGTACGTGGGGTGCGATACTCTGTACTGAGCGACCTCCAGACTTTCAGCCTCGCGCTCTGACTTGTTGTCTTGGCGTGACCTGGAGTGACGTCGAGTCAGCGCGATGCATGAACACGGTGCTGGGACGCTTCGATCTCAACTTCCCACGCCGCAGTCCAGCCCACGGGGGCCCGGTTGCTGGCATCATTTGGTCACTACCTGCTGTCGACAGTCTGGTCTGTCCTCGTGTGCGGCGGCCTGAGCCTGAGGCTATTCAAGTCCAGATTAAGGACATGGCCGTCCAGGTTTCTCAGCAGGATCCAGATCGAGGGGACCCCTTCGCGGCCCCGGTTCCGTTTCAGGATGTGGCCCGAATCGGGGCCCCGCTTACGGAGAATCCGGCCGACGACCGCCGGCCTCGAGGTCTCGTATCCTATTTAGAGTTCATGACCATTGTTGCCAATTTTTGGCACGGACGCCATTGTCACCAACGACTTCAATACCCTCATCTCCTCATGGTCATGCAATTGTCCTCGATGGGATTGGTCGGGTGCACCCTCGGGAACGACGACAGTCGTTGATTTCGTGAAATTCGCGCAACGGTTTACCTGCGTAGTATGAACTACTCCTGGTCTTAGTCCTGGCCGAATTCATTCCACACGACGCGATTCGGCTCTGTCAGCCGAGTCCAACCGGGCACATGCCAAGTCCGTTGTGCCTTTATGCGGATGGGCGCACCACCGACATCGCCAGCTGTACGGCGCTGTCGAGCCGTCGGGCATGGCGCCGTCCTGCTTCTTGGAGCCCTACCACCAGGGATCGGTAACTGCTGTGGCTCACTTCGTTCCGTTGCCTGGACAAACTTGTTACCGCCCGGGTCCACGGGTTGAACGACGCACCATTGCAAGGCGCTCGCTCACGCGCTTGAACAGGTCAAAAACGCGAAGCCCGGGGTCTTCTCGAGAAGCTCCTCTATGCTGTCGCACTCGGCCAGAATCTCGGCGGTGCACGTCATGTATAGAGAGAGCATGTCGCGCATGCGGTCCCCGTCCATCGTATTGGGATTGTTCAAATTTTTCTCTTTTAATTTTAGAGTATGTTGAAGCCGAATTTTTGACTTCTGCTCCACTAATGATAAATAAAAACCTTAACGTTGAGAACGGGATCTTTTCAAATTATAAATAGATAAATTCTGAGTAACTTTTAAGCTACCCGTTTCTAGTCCCAACTCGGCGAGCTCCGTGATGTCTCGCAGGCGGCTTGGATACGGGCGGAAGACCTTGAGGGTGGCGTGCAGTCGGTGGAGCGCCAGCTGCCTCAGGGGCGGGGTGTCGTACTTGTCGCCGATCACATAGAGTCTGGCGTGACAGAGGAATACACCAGTGTAAACCTCGGTGCTGTTGGTGTTCCTGCGGGCGTCAAAGGCCGTGGTAGGGCTAGCGTAGGTTGTTGCGTCCCCGTCCATGAACATCCGGACCGGGTCATTTACCGAAGTCTGCGTCGAGCGGCCGGCCTCGTACGAGCAGGCAGGACACTTGCCACGACCTAGTCTCGAACAGCGTTCGCAGCACAGGCCGTGAAAATCCCTGTAACGTTCTGAACAGGTCAAGCCGAGGTCGTCACTGTCATCCCTAGAGACCTGTTGTCCATCACAGCGATAACAGACACCATACTTGCTGGTGCAACGATCGCAATCATGTTCTGTGAGGTGTCTGCAAGTTGAGCAAACGGAGGTCGTGAATGTGCACGAGCATAGTCCGCAGTACGCATTGTGGACGACACTGGTGTCCGCGTCCAGGTGGCTCGGGCACAGGCCGGGCCCTTCATTACGCGTTTCCATGCCAACGCAGAATCTGACAGCGAAGTCAGATCGACCCCATACACGCCGCTCTCTTCATCATCAGACTGCGTCTCTGTGCCGATGCTTGCACAGTTGCGTATAACGTCGGGCTCAGCTACGTCGTAAGTCTGGCTGTAGACCCACTGCATGAAGCGCGCGAAGGTCTCCTCGTCAACGTCGGGCCATTCGACGCGTGCCTCCCGGGCCTCCCTCGTCCCGCCGTTGAGAAGGGTGTCGAGGGGCCCGGAGAGTTTCGCAAGGGCGGAGGCATGGACGCTGTATTCTTTTTGGTTCTCGCCATCGACGAAGATGAAGACCCTTGGTTGCAGGATGCTAGCACGATGTGGCATACCTGTCAGTGATGATGCAAAGATCTGGGGTGGGGGGGGGGGCAGGGAATGGGAGCAAGACTCACTCCTTCCAAGTGGATGCCATCGTTTTCATCTGGGCGGTGTGAATTGTTAACCGGGAATAGACGGGTTTGTGTTTCACTTTGGTGTTGACTT
Organism: Dendrostoma leiphaemia; assembly: GCA_026120015.1. Lineage (NCBI taxonomy): Eukaryota > Fungi > Ascomycota > Sordariomycetes > Diaporthales > Erythrogloeaceae > Dendrostoma > Dendrostoma leiphaemia. Next base: position 162,117 of record JALRMF010000079.1, read on the forward strand.
TGTGTTGATATTGTGAGCAGTCGAGACGAAAGAGAGAAGTTGAAGTCGTCGAGTCCTGCAAGAACCAAAGATGTAGTGGACAACGTGTTTTGTAACGAAAACGTTGCCCACTACCCATGAGACAGATCTCGAAGCTAATCCAACAGTTTCTATTACTTTAGGTACAAATGCCTGTCCCGCGAATGCGTCAGTAAGGCTCCCCTTGATGCGTTGTAATGACTTTCTGCTAGGTGACATTTGCCAGGCAACCAGCTTTAGAAGGCAGTTCGCAAAGCGCCTGCAACTGGTGATGAAAGTAATCACAATGAATTCAAGAAGGCCTGGGACACCGTTTGCTTTTGTAATAGGCTCCAGGACTATAGAGCAAGAGGTATGCCTCGAAAAGTCGATTAAAGGAAAATCTGATAGGTAAACCATGATGCATCTTTCCAATACTAAGGTCTCTATTTGCCTGGGATAGCCTCACCGCATCAAAGAAGCGACCTCTGTTACAGTTACCAACTTCGTCTGCCGACCCGAGTCGAGCTGATAGATTTGCAAAGCCCAACTGTGATCTGTCGGCACGGATTTGATCAATGTGCTTATCAGATCCAATCACTGTGTCCATTTTGATTTTTTTATTCTTTTACACCTATAACACTAATTTATTAGCAAATCAAAAACATATTTATAATTCTTAGATCTTAGTTTATATTGTGTGTTTTTTATCTAAGTAATGCTTATAAGATGAAATTTTAAAATTTAATTTTAAGCAAAATATTTAAATAATTTTATTAAATGCAATAAAAATATTAAAAATAATTTAAAAGCTGTTTTTGACATAGAAAGGCTATGTGGGTAATAGTATAAGTTAAAATAATAGAAAACATTAAATATAAAAAACAATTTGTATGCAGGCACAGTGATCGGATCTGATAAGCACATTGATCGAATCTGTGTCGGTGATCTGTCAGCCTCCAAGAAGGATTGCTGCCACTGGCGCTTCTCCAGGTGAGTATGAGGCATCAAAGCCGTAGGGAGAAGGGGGACAACTGTTGTAAGAAATAGCTAATGCTGAAGCTAATGAAGCACAAATCCTGGTGAAGAATTGAGCATGCAAAAGACCACGATACCAAGTTGAAAAAAGAGAAAGTCAAATGCTGATAAGTGTAGCGAGCAGGGCGAGGCGTTGGCCATATAGAACGGTATATTGTATAAGTTTATTATATGAAAAAGACAAAGGAAAAACGAGCTCCTAAATAATAGAGAGCTTTAGAATAGTAGGGCCCATAGAGACCCCTGCTTACAATATACCTTCTAATTAAACAGCAGTTTAATTACATTATGCTTAATAAATAATAAAGCAGAAAAAACAATAAAAGAAATAAACAATAGCGATTGCTAAATAAACATTCTAAAGCCCTAGGGTGCTTGCTATATAAGCGCAGCTAATTTTAAGCTTTAAAGGTTATTTTTAAGCTTTTTTAAAACTAACCAAATAAGAATTTTCGCGTGCGCTAAATCTATTAAATTATATTATATCATATATAATAGCCCGCTTATTTGCCTGCGTCTCTGTTTGCAAAATATATATTATCCTGCTTTTATATTAATTATAATATTAACAAATAAGCAAAGCAATACTAAGCCTACTTATATCGCTGGCCTCTCTCTGCTAATCTTTATGCCTTGTTTAAGCTGCTTATGCTTAGCTTAGGCTAGGCATTTAAATAGCTAATGCTTTAGCATTAGCGTTAGTTATAGCTAGCGTTATATACGTTGCTTGTAGAAGCACTTTTATATATAGCTTTTTATCTTATGCTATGCTTTTGCCTTTGCTTATTTTAAAGCTAAATGCTTTAGCATTAAAAAGTTTATAAATTTGCTACTTTTTTTTTTTTTTAAGTGTTCCTTGCTTTTTTTGCTTTTTATATACTATATGCTAATTAATTTAAACAGCGCTTACGCTGCTTTTAGATTACCTCTAAATAGGCAGTTTACGCCGCTTACTTTGCTGGCGAATTTAGCGAAGATAATAACAATAATAACAATAAAAATAAGGATAAAAAAAAGAAAAAAAAGAAAAAAGAGCAAAAAGAGAAGGAAAAGAAGCAAAAGAACAACGAAAATAAGAATAATAGCGCTATAGCTTTACGCCGCAAGCATATTGCCAAGATAAAGAAAAGCTTAAATGCCTTTATTAACCTGTTTTTTTCTTAGATTAATAAGCAAGAGAGATAGGCTTAGAAACTTTAAAGTTACCTTAAGGCTTTTAAGCCTTTAATAAGATCTGCTTTCTTGCGCTTTTTTTTAGCAAGCTATATATATTTTATAAGTTTAATAGTGCCTAAAAGTGCTTAAACTTCTACTTTAAAAGGTTTTTAATAAGCTTATTTGCTAGCATACTTTAAGTTAACGTATAAAGCACTTAAAATATACCTTTTCTCTACTCTTAACGCAGCTATATATTCTATATATTAACATGCTAAAGTATAATATTAATTTTAGTGCTTTCTTTAATAATTAACTTAATAATTTATAAGTTATTATTATATATGTTTTAGGCATTACCTCTTAGATCTAGCTTGATTTTTTTAAAAAAGCGCTGCAAAGATATAACTTCCTTAGCAGTATATTTAACTCTAAACAACTTTGCTTTTATAAAAAAAGTTATAATAGTTTTTTAATATACGGCTTTCTAATAAATTAGGTCTTTATAAAGTATGATTATATAGCCTTAGAAAAAGTGCTAAGTTTCTAAATTATTTGCAAAAAAAGCGTTAAATAATATAAGAAGCATTTAAGCTCTAGAGTTTAGCTAGTATTAATAATAAATAATAAGCGTCTAAGTATTAAAAAAGTACTAAATGCACTAATTAATAGCACTTAAGTACTTTAAACTAAAATTTATAAGAAATTAAAAGAGCTAGATAATAGCAAAAGTAATATTTGCCTAGATTATAATTTTAAAATAAAGCATTAAACTAACCTTTTCCTAATACTTTTTTACTTTTACTTTAAAAGCTTACTATTTATTTTTAATAAAGGCAATTTATAAAAGCAAGATAAGAGGTAATATACTATTATTAAGCTTGAAACATTTAGTAATCTTTTTAATATATATATTATATATTAAGAAAAGCTTTTTTAACGCTTGGTTTCTAATAATGCAGATTTTTAAATATTATTCTGCCGCTTTTTAAACTTTAATTTTATATGTTTTGCAGATTTTATTAATAATTTGGCAAATAGTAAATATATAGCTTTTATAATAAAGCATTAAAAAGTTATTTATATAAAAGATAATTATAATAGTTTAATGCTTGTTTTAAAACAAATAATGCTCTTTTTTGCATTTTTCTATCTTTAGCCTTTTTAAAGTGCTTAAAAACTCTTTATATTAAAGCAAAAAAGCATTTTAAAAACTATATAAAGCATTATATAGCTTTATATACTTTTTTAGCTTTTTAAACCTATTTAACAATTTGCAAAAAATAAGTTTCCTATATAGAGAGGCGTTAAGAAATATATTAATTATATTAAACTGCTTGGTTTCTAAGTCTCTATAAGCAGCTAAAGCTATAGTAATTTAAAAGAAGCATGTTGCTAATATTGCTATATATATGTTTTACAGCGCGTTTTAAAGCTGAAGGTCTCTTTAAACATAGATTTAAGCTTTTGCCCGCTTAAAGAATCTATCTTAGTCAAGCTTATAGGTAAAGACTTACTTTAAAGGGAGCAGGGGATTATTAATAGTTATACAATTAACTTTCTGCTAAGTTCCCTTTTAGAGAAGTATTTACAGCTTATTTTACGCTGCTTTTTTAAATAGATCTGCTGTTAGATATTTTTCCAGCTTTTTTCAAAATTTTAATAGTAGTTAAAAAGGGTTACTTATATAAGTCTTTTGTTTTAGCTAAGGCTTAGCTTTAGTTTTTTGCTTCTTTTTGGTTTAAAGCGCTATATTAAATATAGCATAAAGCGTTAGAAATAGTTAGTTTTCCTTTTTTAGCGCTTTTTATTAATTAGGCAAAAGGGCAGAGAAAGTAGATAGTTAGTAAAAGCTTATTTTTTATTTACTTAGCAAAAGAAATATAGAGTTTATATTGCTCTTTTTTGCTAATTTTTCTTATAGCTAATAGCTCTTTTAGATTAAAAAGGCATTAATCTTTAGTTTTAAAGCTAGGGAGTATTGAGATAGCTTTGCTTTTAATAATAATAGTACATTAATTTATATTATTATAATATTGCCTTAAGTTTTTTATTTAGAAGATAAAGTATATATTATTGGTTATTGCTTGCATTTAAAACTTTATATGCTTTAAGAAACTTCTAAACCTTTTAAAATAAAGTCTACCTTGCTTAAAGCAGGTTTTAAACTCTTTAATATATATGTTAGTAAGTTTACTTTGCTTTTAAAATCTTTTAGTTAAATATTTTAGGCTAGGTCTTGCTTTTAAAGAATCTTTAAAGATCCTTTAGGGCTAAAGGGGCTAGTTTTTTATAGCTTTCTTTCTTTAGCAGCTTATTATTGCTGCTTTAAATCTATTTTTAAATTAGTAACTAAAGAGGTTTTTAGCTTTATTAAAGCTGGTAGAGTTATTTTAAAGTTTATTTTAGCGAGACTAAGCACTTTTAGCAAGTAGATTATATTTAAAAGCTTTTTTTTCTATAGCTTATTTATTAGATTTTAAGCAATAAAAGTAAATAATGCCTTTTTAATATTTTTTAAAATATAGAAAATATGCTTGTTAAACTTTATATTTTTTATAGTAAGCATTTAATTAAGCGCTAAAACCTATATTTTATATATATTAATAGCTATATAGCTAATTAAATATCTAATATAGCCTTAGAAGCTTATTTTATAGCTTTTTATATGCGTCTTTGCTTTTTTTTCTTTATGAAAAAAATAGGCACGGCAACTATATGCATATATGCTACTTTAGTTTAGCTGGAAATCTTTTATTAGATTGTAAATAAAAGCAAAAGAGTATTATTAAAAATATTAAATAAACTAGCTCTTAAGTACTTTGTTTAAAAAGCGCTATTTAGTATTTTATTATAGGGATATATTAAAAAAGCAAGCTATAGCTTTTATTAAAAAGGGCCAAAGGCGTTTTAAAAGGCTAGCTGCCTCTTTTATTTTTATGAATTTAATAATTAGTTTTTATTTTATATGCTTAGTGTTTTTGTTTATTTTATAAGTATAAGTAGGCAAAAGCTTTAGTTT